>JAQOWM010000233.1:497500-507498 GCA_029041755.1 Resseliella maxima
TTTATTTTTATTTTTTTTTACATTTTTAATTCTTATTCTCTCTATTTTACTGAACATTATCACAGTTGAAAATCGTAATATCGTCCAACTTCATAGTAAATTTAGGTTAATTGATTGATTGTGAAACGTTTTGGGATAATTTCGGTGATTTGAAACTCTTTCAATCGATTTAAACACTCCATTGGTTTGGAATAATCCAGATTATTTGGTCGAGTTATTGTTGCAATTATCATCTCTTTTTTCGTTGATTCTGAAACTCGGTAATTACTTTGCATATCCAATTGATTAATTTCATCGTCACTATCATTCACAAGCACAACATAACTTGCATGATAATATGATGGTCCTTTGTAGTACAAAACTATGAACAAATAGAGAAAAATTATATTTAATTAACATACAAATGTTTTTGGTGAATTTATTTTTAAAATAATTAAATTTCAAAAAATGTTCTCATTCATTCACACTTACGAAAATCTCCACCAAATTTTAATCCACCTTTGACGACCCAATTTTTACTTCGATAGTAATGATATACAATAAATCGTGGCAAAAATTTTCGATTCATATTACAAAATCGTTCGAGTAGCTCTTCGGTTGTAAATGTATGTGTTTGATCAAAATTTAAAACGTTCAAACAACGAAGTGAAAATTGAAAGAAAAACGCTTCTTCTGGAAATAATGCAAGTGTGTCCTCAATTGGAAATGGATCAATAACTAAATTCAATTTTGGCTCGGAATTCATAGCGATTTTTTTTGATTTCGTTTTATCTTTTACATTTTTATCAATTTCCATTATTTCATCCTCATCACTAATATTTTCCTCATCACTGGCAACCTCATCACCAATATTTTCTTCATCAGTTTGTCTTGTAATTTCAATAATTTCATCTTTTTCATCAATATTTTCATCATTACATCTGAATGATTGGCATCAGCTTGTTGAGTCGGTAATTCCAAATTCACCATAACAATATTCGAATTTTGATTTGTAAATTTCGAATTCCATGCCAATTTTTGTTTATATTGCGATTGAGTAACATTTTTTATGCGATCAAATTGATGAAGAGCTAACGGTGCATTTTTTGTTATTGTACTAAGACCAAAGAAACCGTTTGTATAAAGTTTTTTTATAGTTTCAATATCAACAATTTCTACACTCAATCCATTGAAAATACCTGTAAATGGTATATCATCATTTATTTGTGGAATTTTTTCAATTGGAAATGCTTTCAAACTTGAATCTGCTGAAAATTTTTTCGGTGCTGGTAAAGATAAATCGTGAAAATTCATTTTTTTTATTAAAATTTAAAAAAAATTTCACACAAAACTCAATAAAAATTCACTAAAATTATCACCGAATTTAATTTAAAATACAAAAATGTGTTTTGCTATTTCACAATGTGTGTAATTGACAATAGCATGACAACTGACAGCTTGGATTCAATTCTAGTACGTTTTTACACAGCAAAAACAAATGACACAAACTGTCAATCCATATTATCAGACATAGTGAACGTATGTGTGTACTCAATTCGTGTTAACTTTTTTGATAGAAAAGTCACAAGACCCTCAGCTGAGAGTTTTTTTATTTTCTCAACTACGAACAATAATCTAAACAGTGTTGTGTGAACCGAAAGTGTGAAATAAAAATTCCATCGATAAATCATTTTTTGTTTTTGTCTTTCATCGATAATTTAATAAATTTTCTTGTGTAAATCGAAGCGATTACATTTGAAATAATGGCAAATAATGTGCAAGATTTAATTTCATCGTTGCCAGATGATAAAATTGGTGAGAAAATTGATTTTATTTGTAAATCATTTGATTGCATTTAAACAAATGGCATCTGAACATAGAAAATGCAATTTTTCTTTGTTTTTCTCGCAAATGTTCTAAATGTCCTTGTAAAATTGTTTACCGTGTATAATAATTCATTAGAATAACAAAGCAAACTATTTGAAAAAGAGTTTTTCACGTAAAAAAAAAGATTCATTTGAAAATTTACGAATGACCAAAAAATTGACGTCACGAGACCTGTACAAAAACAAATACACAGCATCTTATTAACGAATTTTCCATTGCATGAATTGAATTTATTTTGTGTTTTTCTTTCTTTTTTTTTTATATAAATTCGTAGATATGATCGCCGCAACGAGTGTTTTGCAGCAACAAGCTGGTGATATTCGTCAAAATAAAATCAATTGGCAATCATATGCACAATCTCAAATGATAACCAATGAGGATTATTTGTGTGTTAGCTCTTTGGATAATGAACAACGTGCATCATATTTACGTGAAAATCCATCGCAATGTGCTAAAACATTTTTGAATTTATTGTCGCACGTATCAAAAGATCAAACCATTCAATACATTTTGGTAATGATTGATGATTTATTGCAAGAGGATCGTTCCCGTGTTGAAATCTTCCATGAATATGCTGTTAAGCGTAAGGAAAGCGTTTGGGGACCATTTTTGAATTTGTTAAATCGTCAGGATGGCTTTATTGTCAATATGTCATCAAGAATTTTGGCAAAATTGGCATGCTGGGGTCATGAACTTATGCCAAAAGCCGATTTACACTTTTATTTGCAATGGTTAAAAGATCAACTCACCATTAAGGTAAGCACACACAATTTAATGTACATGTACCGTTCGTTCGATCGTTTCAATTTTAAACATATCGTGCTGTAAATATATTCTATTTAGCTTCGAAATAATTGGTAATGGCTCTGACTATCTAATTTCAATCAATGTTTAGCTCTAACACTATACCAAATGAACAATCGTTTTAAAATACATTATTGAATAGAATATTTTTGTTTTTTCTCTTTATAATGTGTAGTCTTGAAATTGTAACTAACTTAAATCGCTTGTAAAAAATTTTGCTGAGATATAGTAGAAAAAAAAAATAGTTTTTGTTTGTTTGTTTTGAGTAGATTTATTAATTTGCCGTTTGCTTAAAAATCTGATGCAAAAATTGATACTGTTCACTAACCAATGCAATAAGATTTGCATTTGTAGCCATTGTTGTCGCACATTTTTCTCAAACGTATTTTGTGTGAGTAGCTATGTGACATTTTTGAAAAAAAAAAAAAAACATTTTTGAAAAAAAAAAAACATTTTTGAAAAAAAAAAAAAAAGAAAATAACTACACTCTTCCAAATCAAAAAAAGTAAAATGCTGTAACTGATGTTGCTAAACCAATTTGTTATAAATCTGAAACTGCTCATGCAATTCTCAGAACAACAGTGTGAATTGCTTGATCAAACCAACCAATTGTGTTTTATGTTTAGTCGCCGCTGAAGCACAATTTCCAAAATGAAAATACACATAAAAACACGTAAATACATACACATTCATTTATGTACTGCGCAAACATCATTCGAATTTACATCTCAAAAAGTGCCAAAGTGTGACTTAAAATGGCAATCATTTAATCACCGGTAAAAACTTTTGAGCACAAAATTGTTCACCAAAAAAGAGAAAAGAAAAAAAAAAAAAAAAATTAAAAAATCTTTTGTGTTGTTTTCCCGTCAATGTGTATAATTTTGTATCTTTTTACACGCTCAATTTTTGCGCTTGTCTTAATTTTGCTAATTTTCAATTTAATAATCGATGTTATTGTTGTTGACTTGATTTTTGTTTTGTTTTTCTGAAAATTATCGATTGATTTTTTTCTCCGGTGCGAAAACAAAAACGATTCCATTTTACACATTTTCAATTTCACAACGTGAATCCACATACAAATTTTTGAAAATCAAAAAAAAAAAAAAAACAAAAAAAAAAATATCGATTAGGCCAAAGAATATTTGCAAGAGATGGCCGAAAGAGCAAAAACTACTCGCAATCAGCACGCATTGCAACAGCAACAACTGCAGTTCCAACAGCAAACACCGCAACCTCAATCTCCAAATACCGAACGTTACAGTTTGCTTACGGGCGACCAACGTGCATCATCACCACCGCTTGTTCCAAAACCCCTATCGGTAGATTTTATCCTTTTGTTTTTACAATTTTGTTTTTAGTTTTTTCTTAAGTTCTTTTTTTTTGAGAAAAAAAAAATCCATTTATCGTAGATATTTTAAGTATTTTTTAAGCTTTTCAGTATCTTTTTTAAGCTTTTATTTGATTTATTTTGTTATTTCAATGCTGAAATTCCCTTTCCTATACTTTATCGTTTTCCTTCAAGATTTGTCTAGTGTCACTTTGTATTTTTTAGGATTTTTTTTTTTTCGTATTGTTTTCAAGACTTTCTTACTTTTTACTTTTGTCTCGTGACACATGGTAATATTCGTCTCATATATTCATTTTACTTTGGAATGCTTTTAGTTTGATACCATTTCTGGTGAAATTCATTAAATAGCCTTAGATGCCAAATGGGTGAAAATTTCTTCATTTGCTTCTTTTTTTCGGGAACGTTTTTTTCATAAAGAAAACTAAGAATGTTAAAGATGACATTTTCAAAATATAGTTAAAGAGCTGAATTGAAAAGAGAGCGGAAGACTCATGTTAAAATTTCGATTAATTTAAATTAATTTTTATATAAATTTAAATTTTTGAACAATTTCAAAATTAATAAAAGTAACCCTTTTAACCAGTTTGGATGAATTAAATGCAAAATTAAAACTTAAAATTTCCAACCAATAATAATGCAAATAAATTCCGAAATTCATTTTTGATTTGTTTTTCTTTTTAATGCAATTTTTCACACGAAATCTTCAGAACAACGAGTACATTCAATCGGTTGCAAGATGCCTTCAGATGATGTTGCGCTTGGATGACTATCGTTTTGCATTCGTTTCGGTCGATGGAATCAGTACATTGTTGAGCATTCTTTCATCACGCGTTAACTTCCAGGTATGTTCTTATGAAGTTTTGAGAAAAAAAAAAACATCTGAATAAAAACAACAATATTTTTTCACGTTATCCACACGTTTACACTGAGAGATAATAAAAATGTTATTTTTTAATTTCAGGTTCAATATCAATTGATATTTTGTTTGTGGGTTTTGACATTCAATCCATTGTTGGCTGAAAAGATGAATAAATTCAATGCAATTCCAATTTTGGCAAGCATTTTGAATGATTCAGCTAAAGAAAAAGTGACTCGCATCATTTTGGCTGTTTATCGTAATTTAATTGAAAAACCATCGGATCCAAATATTTCAAAAGAACACTGCATTGCTATGGTTCAATGTAAAGTATTGAAACAATTATCAATTTTGGAACAACGTCGCTTCGATGATGAAGATATTACCGGTGATGTTGAATACTTAACCGAAAAGCTACAAAGCTCAGTACAAGATTTGAGCTCATTCGATGAATATGCAACTGAAGTCAAGAGTGGACGGTAGGAATCAATATTTTTTTTTTTTTTTTCTTTTTTCTTTTTTCTTTTTTCTTTTTTCTTTTTTCTTTTTTTTCTTTTTTCTTTTTTCTTTTTTCAAGTGTGTCTTTTGGTTTAATTTGAAATTATATTATTTGTTTCAGTTTGGAATGGTCACCAGTGCATAAATCTGCAAAATTCTGGCGTGAAAATGCATTGCGTTTGAATGAAAAGAACTATGATTTGTTGCGCACATTGATTCATTTCTTGGAAGTTTCAAAAGATCCATTGGTTTTGGCCGTTGCTAGTTATGATATCGGCGAATATGTACGCCACAATCCAAGAGGAAAACAGTGAGTGTTTGAATTATCATTTTATCAAATGTTTACACATTCCTACTTACTTTTCGTAAACAATGTTTACGTTTTTACTAAACATTTTTAAATAGTTTGAAAATCTTTATGCTAATGAAACTTAAATTTTTTTTTTAGTCTAATCGAACACTTTGGCGGCAAACAATTGGTCATGCAACTTTTGAGTCATGAAGATCCAAATGTCCGATATGAAGCATTGGTCGCTGTGCAAAAACTTATGGTTCACAACTGGTAATGAAAGATAAAAAAAAAAAAAAAAAAAAAATGGCAAAGTCAAATGATGCTAAATCATTTTGTTTAATTTTCCAGGGAATATTTGGGCAAACAATTGGAGAAAGATAGCGAAGGAAGCAATCAAAATGCTGGTCCAGCAACCATCCAAGGAAAAGCATAAGCACGTGCAATGATCTTTGCAATATAATTGCGCACTAGTTTGATTCTTTTTGCACAAAAATATACTTACCAGAACAGAATATGCAAAAAGGGCAATTGCAAATATGAAACAAAACAAAATGTTGAAATATATTGATTTTTTTTTAGTAAATAAGCCTGAATCGAAATCGAAATGTAACAATAATCTGTGTTGTAGTCAGCTTCATTTGAAAATTATAATTTTTTTTCTTTTTTTGTTCTTTTTGTGAGAGTTCGTAATCCATTTTCACGATTACAATCAGTAATAAAAATGTCAAATGTTTGTATTTATGTAAATATCCTATTGTATAATATCAATCAAAAACAAAATACAGATTTCGATAGTAAATTTTGAAACTCACTACAATAGCAGTAACATTCCATCAAATTGGATACTTATAAAAACAAAATTGTATATTTTTAATTTTACAACAACTTACAGTGAATTTTAATCATATGGATCACACGGTCCGAATTCTTATTTTTTTTTTTTCTTTTTTTGTTTGGTCCATAAAATGAATGCGATTGAACAACACAATTCAATGGTTTTAAAATACTTTATTTTCGCCTTCAAACATTGTTACAATTCCTCTTATTCGAAGACATGCAAGTATTATTTTAAACTATTCTATCGTAGATTGTTAGATATTTGAATTGAAAATAAAATAAATATATACATTTTTTTTTCTCTATTCACACACACATAAATAAAGTTTATGTTTAAATGATACTAACTGAACAATTTGTTGTTTTATAATTATGCTTTTTTCGAACATTAAGAAATAAATGCCTACGATAAATTTGTTATCTTTTTCACAGTTTATCAAATATTCATAAGTAGCCACATACTAGCTCAATCATTTGGGTGGACTTTTTCCAATTTGGACTCCAAATCCATAATTTGAACTTTTTCCAAATTTCTTTTCGCCTGATGCATTTTCGAAGGAATTGACCCAAAAGTAAACCCTCAAAATTTCAGCCTGAGCAGAAAACGTTAGGGCGGTTCACCTGATTTCGGAAATCCCAATATCCAATTATCGTCTTTTCGAATTTTGAAATTTTGCATACGATCAACATATTTGGTAAATTTTTGTGGCAGCAAACAAGTGAAATATTTATAATCATTTAGAAATGGTAACTGATTTGTTGTCTGTGGATCGATTTGTTGTCTGTGGATGATAGCTGTTTTTCAGATGATTTCCACAGCTGTGGATTTTCTATGCAATGTGGCATTCGTTGTATGTTTTTACATGTGAAGAGCTTTGATTTCAAGACATTGACGCCACCTATACGATTTATCAATGTACGCTGACTATACCAACGGAAACGGCAAAACAAATACGATTTGTCATTTGCATTCCATAGCGGTGTATGTGCAATTCAGTTTATATGTGATAGAGATCGCTTGCAATGTAACGCCGAACGACTTATGCCTTAGTAAATTAATCAATCGTTTATGTACTTGCACACGGTTTAAAAATCCACTGTGTGAACTTTCACAATTTTGTTTGATATTCATTTAAATTCATACCGTACTCGTAGAGATGGCGTAAGCAATGCGAATTTCTTTTCTAAAGCGACTTCGTTCTATGTCTTTGCAAATAATTGACATGTTGATTGAACAAGATCTTTATCTCAAATAAATATTTTCATTCAATCTATACCTTCTTAATCAATACATTACATTTCGTGTAATGTATGTATTTTTCGTTTAAAGTCATCAACAATACCAAATTAAGAAGGTGTAATAAGAAAAGAGAAAAAAAAAAAAATCAAACTAACGCAGCGTTAATATTTTGCGCTACCGTTAAGTGGCAAGTGTGCATACATACATTTAAATTGCTGTTTCAAATCCAACCCTAGGGGCTTTTATTTCTAAATGACTATGTAAATAACCTGTGTGTATTGGCATATGTGGTGTATATTGCTGTATATTTCGTGAATATTCATTATGTATTGGGAGTGTGTATTGAAACTGTCGCATTTTTAATCAAAAATAAGCCTTTATTTCGTTAACAAAATGAATGGATACATTAATCAAAGTATTGCCCGTCGGAAGCTATGACTTTTTCCCATCTTTCTGGTAGCATACGGATTCCACGCCGAAAGAATTCCTCATCTTTTGATGCCAAGAATGAATCGACCCAATTTTTGACTTGCTCAGAAGAAGTGAAGCGTGTATCAGCCAGGTGATTCTGCATCGATCGGAACAAATGCTCTGAAAACCCAGTCGTGGGCTACTCGATATTCACACACAATGAATTTACATTTGAGCACCACAATTTTGGGCTGTCATTGAAAATCACCAACATTGTGGTGCGTTCATATTGCAAAATTATTTAAATGTGGTTCGTTTGCAATTCACCACATTATAATATTTTTGCGCTGTAGACGCACCACTTTGTGTGGTTATTTTCAATGACACCTCAAAATTACGTCTGTAGCCCGCGCTTAGGTTTTCAGAGTGGTAATCAGAAGGGGCTATGTCTGGGCTATATAGCGGGTGGGGTAGCACATCCCATCGAAGCGTTTCCAAGTATGTTTTGACGACCTTTGCATCATGTGGCCGAGCGTGGTCATGTTGAAGAATAACTTTGTCATGTCTTTGCTCGTATTGAGGCCGTTTTTCGCGCAATGCTCGGCTCAAACGCATCAATTGTCTTCGATACAGATCCCCTGTGATGGTTTCATTCGGTTCCAGAAGCTCATAATACACAATACCCTTCATATCCCACCAAATACAGAGCATTACCTTGAATCCGTGGATATCTTGCTTCGATGTCGATGGTGCTGGTTTACCACGCTTCACATATGTTGTTTTTTGCTTGGGGTTATTGTAATGGATCCACTTTTCATCGCCAGTGACAATTCGACAATATTGAAACTTTTGAAAAAAAAACAAAATGCATGGCCTGAAGCTCTGTCTCTGTTGAATTCACCAGTACAAATTTAACTATTATTATTTATGAACTAAGCAATAAATGTAAGTAATTACAAAAGAAACTTTGTAGGTCGTAAATCGTTTTATTATTTCAACACTCTCAGACTATTTTAATAGTTTATTATCTTAGACAATTTGACCATAAATATAATGGTTCATATCATACATGGGCAAGGGGGTATTCGGGTTTTACCCTAGGGGTTTTGAACTCGAACAAATACAACATTTCTTTTCGAATTATTACTGATGCATCGATTCAATCAAATATCCAGCGAATTTGCGAATAATCTTAGTATTAATACGAATAATTACTCAGATTGTAACTCAAGAAGACTGTACTCTTGTCACATCCTTCATTCTCTTTTCATTCTTCATTGATACATACATACGTTGTTATTTTTGTAATTCGTTCCTGCTTTGTGTATCTTGCATTATATTTTTATTTTATTTTTATTTATTTATTTATTTCACCGCCAAAACTGGCTACACACACGGTAAAAATGTGTGTGATTTTTGGTGTAAGTGATTCTGTTTCTTGATTCTATACCCGAAGTTCTGTTACCACTACCATAGAATTTTTTTCCATGAAAAAAAAATTTGGTTGTGTTGGTTTGAAATTTGAGAGTGACAGATTTGTTTTAGCGGAAAAAAATTTTGCTACTGTCGTATATCGTACCAACACAACCAAATTTTTTTTCATGAAAAAAAATTCTATGTAGTGGTAATTTGAACTTCGGTATAGAATCAAGGAACACAATCGCTTACACCAATAATCGCACACATTTTTACGTGTGTGTATATATGTATAATGAGATATTAGAATGAGATCACGACTTAACAATTATCGAATATATCGTTAGGAACATCAAACAATTTTCTTTTAAATTCATTTCTATTGGTAGATTCTATAAACAATGTTTTAATATTATTAGCATATTTACAG
>JAQOWM010000033.1:0-179933 GCA_029041755.1 Resseliella maxima
TCAGCAAAAAGTACGATTTCATTTGAAATTGAAAGATGATTTCGACGATCGTATAAGGTTTTGAATTCTGGGTTCGATGATTTTGAAAAGTTCAGCCAATTTGTAGAGATGAATTACATGAGTTTTTGCATTGAATAATCTTTCGAATAGGCTTTTTTTAATGTTTCATAATCAATTCTTGATGCTTTGATGTTGTTTGAAATAGTTTGTAAAATTTGACTTTCCATGTTGAGACTAGCTACAACACATTCGTTTTCAATTTTGCTTTGCTGATTGATTAACCGAGATTTGATTTCAAAATCATACGACAATAAAATGATTGCCCATCTTTGAAGTCGATTTGCTGTATGAAGAGGAATTCCTTTTTTACTACCGAAAATAGCCAATAATGGTTTATGATCTGTTTCAAGTATGAATTTTAGACCAAAAATATATTTATGAAATTTTTTTACGGCAGTGATGATTTCCAAACCTTCCTTTCAATTTGACTGTAGTTTTTCTCAGGTTCTTGAAGTGAACGAGAAGCAAATGCGATTGGTCTTCTTGAATTATCGGACATTACATGATGAATTGAGCTTCCAATTCCCTTGTCAGAAGCGTCAGCCGAAACGACAATTTGAAAATTCGGATTGTAATGAGTTAATAATAGTTCAGAAGTAAGACCCCTTTTTAATTGATCGAAACATTTTTGATGAGTCGATGTCCAGTTGAATTTTACATCCTTTCGAAGTAGTTCTTCCAAAGGTGATTTCAAACGATGAATATTTTTCAAAAATTTCGCATATGAATTAATTTGACCCAAGAAAGATCGTAGTTCAGTTAAATTTTACGGTGGAGGCATTTCATTAATAACTTTAATTCGATCTGGGTCTGGTTTGATACCATTTTTGTTTACGATTGAACCAAGGTATTTAATTTCAGTTAATGCAAAATTACTTTTTTCCAATTTGATATGGAAACCAAATTCTTTGATTCGATCCATTAATGCAAAAATTGCTTCATCATGATCCTTTTTTGTTTTACCAAAAATGAAAATGTCATCCATATAACGGATAACATTTTTGAGTGAAGCAATTAATTTATCCATGACTTCCTGAAAGAAAGTCGGAGCAGTTTTAAAAAAAAAAAAAATATACCAAAGCTTAATCTGTTGTATTTGAATAAGCCAACATGAGTATTAACAACAAGCAAATTTTTGGATGGTTCATCCATTTCAATTTGTAAAAATGAGTTTGTTGACTAATAAACTCAGACAAATTCTTAAAGAATTCTTCACTCATAATCGTGTGGAGGTATTAAATCCTGATTCCCTTGTCGCCAATGTTAGATATTAAAGAATAGAGTGAAGTGTTTAAGCTTTAGAACAAGACTGACTTATTTTATTACATTTCAATGACAACATATTTTACTAAGAATGCTTTGATCACTACAACAGCACCCATAACAGATAAATAAAAATATTCGTTGTCGTGAGTCCGTTAAATACAATGAACAAATACATCCAATGGCTTTCCATTGTTTTCATAAAACCTTCTATTGTGAGTAATCGAAAATCGCTGAAAATCGAAAAAAAAACTAAATTTTTTTTTTTCAATTCTGGTGTAGGATTTTACATGCCATTTCATCTGGTATTTTTGATTTGATAAGATGCGCATTTTTTATCACTCTAATCACAGTTGGTAAATTGCGATCATAGAATTGACAATACATACCTAGGGGCATATTACTCTTGCGAATTTTTTCCGAATTCGCGAATTTACGAACAACTTTTCGAATTAATAAGTGAATTCACGAATTATCATGCGAATTCAGGAATTCGCAAATTAATTCGAATTTTTTCTATACAAATTCGCGAATTTTTCTGAAATAGTATGAATTTGTATGTATGTCATTCATAAAGCAAGCTGTCGTCCATACAAGTTATTTGTTTATTTTCAATATTGTGTTTTGTTTTATGATAAATTTAAATAAAAATAAAATGGTACCGTGAATGAATATTTGTTGTTTGAAATTGAAAATATATAAAACTGTATTCATATTAATTTCAGGAGAAATTTTTTGATGACTTACGGCACATTTTAAATGAAGAGGTTCCATTCGACATCAAAACAATTTTAATAAATAGTTCATTTGACACCGAAATCTCTTTACTTGGCATAAACAATGATATTATTAATGAAATTGAACAATTTGTAAATGAAATGTTTGCAAAATTTGCAAACGCCATGATACTGTATGACGTTTTTATGCATTCACAAATTCGTACCAATTCATGCGAATTGCTTACATTGCATGTATTACAATACGCGTCAAAGCGAATTCATGCGAATTACGGATTTTTTATGCGAATTATACGAATTTATGCGTATTTTCAATGCATTTGCGAATAGTAATATTCCCCTAGATACATACAAACACATTTCATCAGCTGTCAATGTATGTGCATGTTGTAGTATTGTATCTCGATTAATTACAAAAAGTGTATAATGCAATTGCGCAAAATTTTATTCAAATGTAAGAATGAGATAGGAACAGGAACATATTTTTGAAACCGATAATACATTGATAAATCGTATAGGTGGCGTCAATATCTTGAAATCTCTCAAAGCTCTCCATATGTAAAAACATACAAGGAATGCCACATGGCAGTACACCTTCCAATTTGATTTTAAAAAAATTAGCTCATTCAGTCGTATTCTTAATTCGTATTAGCTTTCGGTGTGTTCGCCTTAAATTTTTTTCAAAAATCAATACAAAATGCCACAAAACCAAAGTATGAAATGAGCTAAATTTGAACGAACAGGAACAGATCGTATTCATGAATCAAGCAAAATGAGTTCAATTAATGGAACAACGTTCGGAACATTCACAATTTTGTTTGATATACATTTAAATTCACACCGTACTCGTAGTGATGGCGTGAGAAGCAATGAATCTTTTTTCTAAAGCGACTTCGGCACTGCTTAATTTTCTGAGAAAAACAACTGATTATAGTTCGATTGTATTTGAATAATAGGCATTTTTGATATAAACAAAACATATTCGAAATATTCTTGCTTTAATTTTGTGACAAAATTTTAATTAAATAATGCAAAAATCGAAATCAAAATCAATTTAATACAAATTGCAATTTAAAGAGAATACAATAAGAAGAACAAAAAATAAGAATCTGTGCAAGATATATTCAAAATGAGATCGAAATGTTTTTATAAATTAACACCACTCGAACGAACATGAACACCCTTGTTTCTCATTCGAACAACTTGAACCGAACCCGAACGAACAAGAACATAAAAGTAAAACCATCCTCGAACGTAAACCGTTCATGTTCGGTTCATGAGTAGCTCTAATGGTGGTGTTGCCATCAATAAAAAGAGTATTGTGTATTCAAATGTAATAATGTATTGGCAACACGACTTTATCTTTTTTTATTTTATAAAAAACGATCTCAATGGGTAACAAACTTTGAAATTCTATACACAGGATGAATTTTTCTGAAAATTTAGTATTTACAACACATCTCTTGTTCGTATGAGAGAGATAGAGAGAGAAATAGAGAGGAAGAGAGAGAAAAAAAAGAGAGAGAGAGAGAGAGAAGGAGAGAAATAAAGGAAGAAATAGAAATGGCTGTTTCATCCCGCATAGCTTACTTGTACAATACTACTCACTGTTAATTTAAGTAATTAACAGATTATTATTGGATGTAAATTAAAATAAATAAATTGTTAAAAATAAAAGTTCAACTTAACAACAAAGAATTGTAGTTTTAGTAACATTGTAGTGATTCATTGAGATATTGATTCGACTATTGCGCCTTTTCTGCACTTTTCGGCTATTTAGGCCTGCACAACAGCTGAATAGATGTTCATTGTCGCTTGTCGTATGCCATCACAATGTAACCTGGACTCTTATTTTGTACTTTACAATAAATCAAAGTATAACAAAGGTTAACCATCAACTGTATTTTTATTATCAATATCATTCGTCTTCAATTCAAATTAATTACAATTGGCACTGCGAACAAAAACGAATAATTCAGTGATCTATAAAGACCTACAGAAAAATATATTATTATTTAAAATGTTAAGAAAATATGTTATTGACCGAATCAAAGTAAATATTTTAGCGACATAGCTGGAAAGATGAATAAGATAGCGTTTTAAATATGAAAACTAGGGATTTTTTGAATAAAAAAAAAAAAAAAAAAAAAAAAAAATTGTCAGAAGTGGGATTCGAACCCACGCCTCCGAGGAGACTGGTGTGCTTAATTTGCCTAAAACCAGCGCCTTAACCGCTCGGCCATCCTGACTTGTAAATATAATGGTGACTTAACGCAGCATTTTAAATCTTTCATTCAAGATTATTTGCCTTTATAAAAAAGCTACCGAGCATTCCGTTATTTACTCGCGATTCATTCAGGAATTATTTGGGTTAGTATTATTCAACACATTTTATTCCAGTTTGATTATTCATGTCCAGAATAGTTTGATGCAATGTATGTTATTATTAAGAATATATAAATAAATTGATTCATCCTCTTTTGCTAAAAGTGAAGTTTCTCATCTCAAATTCCAATTGCTTGTTATTCATCAATGTTTAAAACAAACATAAGATTAATCGAAAACAAATCAACCGTATTTTCTTTCAATTTTGATTTTTAAAAAAATCTGTAGATTCTGCTTGTATGTAACATGATTTGCAATGCATTTTTAAGCTAAAAACAAAAATTTTGTTCGGGAGGTACTCTTCACTTTTATCAGAATGACACCGAATTTGGCATAATTTCGTGTTTTGGTGAGAAAATGATCTTCTCGAAGTTTTATAGTGATTTATATATTTCTAGCCCATTTTCTGTTCTGAAATTTTTCGGTTTTTAAGCTATTTTTCGTCGATTTAATTCCCAGTAATTTCCAAAATTTATTTTTGATTTCAGTGGTTGTTTGTATGTAAAACGTTTGTATTAGCAACACAAATAAATCTCAAGAAATATCTCAACTGGTGGTTGAGATGTGGCCTGATGAATGTGCGAAAACCCGGAAAAAAAATAGTTGATCATCGGTTGAGTGATTGAGCATTTAAAATTGCCCATTGTTTGTAGTTTTCGAAAGAAAGTTCAACTTTGAAAAAATCCAGTTGCCGATTTATGGTGCAATATATGGAAAAAATTATTTTTTTTTTTTTGTATTTTTGGCCATATCAAAGTAACAATGCTTAAGAATTGAGTAAGATTGGATTTCCTGAGTCGAGAATTTAAGACTTCTCGAATAACAGAAATTTACTATTTATACTGACAAACCGGCATGATTTTTTTTTTATCATTGTGCAAAGTTTTGCTTCTTCTTTTTTAACTGCTTTTGTTATTGTCCATATAGAAATGATAAAAATCAATCAATTTAATTAGAAAAAAAAAAAAAATAAAATGCGAAACAATTAAAAAAAAATGTATTGTCAGGGACGGGATTCGAACCCGCGCCTCCGAAGAGACTGGTGTGTTAAGCCTTCCTTAAACCAGCGCCATAGACCGCTCGGCCACCCTAACCATGCAAGTAATTCAAATTAGAATTGAGAATATGTTATATTGTTCAATTGTAGTGAATTGGGGCTTCATGTAAACAAACAAGATATTTTTTGAAGATACAAGCAATGGACAATTTTGGATACAAAATATTGATTGCCAGGTAATTAAACCCATGAAATCACTTTAACTATGAAAACAATACAATTTGTATGGAGATAGCAAATACGGTTGTTACCGTAGTTTACTGCATTTTTAACAGCATTTATCAACTTTTGAAAGTAAATCAGTGAAAAAATTTTCAAATCAATAAGTTTTGGATGTAAATTAAAGTAAATTGTGAAACATTTTTTAAACTTGACAATAAAGAATTGAAGTTTTACTGGCATGATTAAGTGATTTGATGAATATGCAAAAAACCAAGGGAAAAAAGTATTGTCATTTAAAATGTTGTTTAAATGTGAATTTATAAATTCATGCTTACCTTGACAAAACAAACATTCTATGTGCTCATATCTGTAACGCGATTCATTTTAGTCTCATTTTTTCAAAGTACAGAATCCATAAAAATTATATTAAATCACATTTTTCGCAGAAGAAAAAAGAATGAATAAATAAAATGTGATTTCATAATCGAATTGCAGTTACTAAAACTACTGAATGTTAAGATTTTATGTAATGATCATGCATTAAGCATTGCCAAAAACTGCTGATCCTCAATATCGCAAAAATAAAGTGATTTCATTGTTAGATGAAGAAGAAAAAAAGGAGAAACTCTTGCTAAAACTATTATTTTTATAAAAGTTATATAAAACACATAAACAATATCATTGTATTTTAACTAATTAATTTAAAATATGGAACTATATTTTGAATAAATATATGTAATATTGCATTGCTAAATTTAGAAATAATAAAAATAAAATAATGAAATTACACCTTACATTTTTCACGTAAAAATGATAATTAACAGAAGAACAAGTGAATTTAAGCTGATGCATTAGATACGAGCAGTTCCTAGAACGAATTATTTACCTATCGCTTGTGAAATTGATTTTTCATTTGTGAAAGAAGACGTAATAAACGCCAGAATGTAGTCCGCAGAATTGTGAATATATTAAAATAAAAATCTTGTTTTTCAATTAAATATAGTTTAACTTATTTTGTCCTTTCTTTGTCATTTATTTATTTGTTAATTATATTTTGTCCGTTATTGCAACGAGAACTGGCAATAATGAAAATAATTATGATTCATTTCGTATTTCAAAAAAGTATCGAACACTTTTGCAATAAAATGATCGGTTATTTTTATTAAACGGTGATGTTTGATATATCAATCACAGCTATTAAAAAAGCCTATTTCTCTTCAACATCGTTTATTTTGTAATTGTTCAGTGCGCTTCAAGTTCGCTTTCGATTAATAAGTCCTTGCTTTTTCAGTTGCCGAAGGGCACATTTTGCAGCCGTGCACTTGGCTATTCTGTAATTACGACCAATACCACGATAAGTTCCCTTTCCGAACACATCGACTGTAACTCTCACTCGTCGTCCATCTGCCAATTTTTCTGGCTTCCTATTTTGTGTAAATAAGTTTTAAAAATTATCATGAATATTTCAATATGAAAATAGTTGTCGATTTTACCCAAATTTGGCTGTTTCTGGTTCCAATTCTAAGAGTTCACGAATTGGAGATTTTGGCACTGAATTGCTAAATTGTTCAATTTCTGGTTGCATCATATTACTGTAAATCTAAAAAATGTAGTTGCAATTTTACATTTTCGATATTTTAACAATATGACGTCTGATAAAAATGGTTTTGAATTGAATAAAATCGAATACCCACTTTCCAAACCATATCTAAAGACATGTTTGAATCCAAAAATATCGCACCAGCCACTGATTCAAAAATATCACCCAATGCTTTTGGTACTTCAACATCTTCCGCTTCATCACATTCTTCTTCAGATATGAGGTAAAACTGAAGAAAAAAAAATTAGTGAAAATATATTGTAATTTATAAGATTTACTTTTAAAAAAAAGATGAAAAATACCTCTTCACTTATGCTATGATTGTTTTCTACTTGAATACGAACAAACCGATCGATAACGTCATTTAGTCCGGGCGATAAATGACGAAAATACTTGTGAAAACCATGACGAACGGCGAGCGATGCAAATATCGTATTATTGACCAAGGCCGAACGAAGGTCTGTTAATGCTCCTGGTGAATGCTGACGCTGATCTTCATATAAATGTCGAGTTATTAAATAATCAAGGACTGCATCTCCCAAAAATTCGAGTCGTTGATAACAATCAGTTAATCGATTTTGGGAATATGAAGCATGTGTCATGGCTTGTAACAGATATGAGCGATCGCTGAAAAAATAGCCAATGTGTGCCTCAAAATCAGAATAGCCATCGAGAAGCAATTCAAGAGTCGCATATGGATTCGGTGCAAAATGCAATAAAGGCGACTTTGGAGCTGCCCAGTATCCGTAAACTGTTTGATAAATAACACCGTCTCGTTCGAATGGTTTTGTGATTCCAGGAATGCAATTTGCATTTTCCTCATCATTCACCACTACTACTTCTTTCCAAGGTAATACACGTATTCCTAACCATGCCATAAAAAGCAATGCACCACGTGGGCCACATTCAATTAAATTAGCGCCAATTAATGCTTCTACACAATCAGCTATTGATTTGTCCGGAATACTATGTTGTGTTACCTGAGAGACGCAAGAACAAACGATATTAAAACAATTAAATATTGTAAATTATTTAAATATTATTTATTGTATTACCAAATTGTATGGAATAAAGCAGGGGAACTCTATTTCATCATTATCTTCATTTATTGGAACATCTATTTCATATTTTTCATCATAATATGAACCAATGTCATTCTCTATTTTCATATGAAATGATTGACCTAGAAATTAAATTCCAATTCAAATTCAACACTCTGCTACTTTTATAACGAGATTTTATTTTTGAACAAAAATTAAAATGTCATTCTTACTTTCTTTGTTTATTGCGTTATCAATAGCAGTAATTTGAATCTGTATCGCTTACAGTTTGAAACCTGTAAATCAGTCTTGTCTATAGCACAGTCATAGCCGCTACCAATATTTTTTGTGCTCTGATAATATTTTTCATTCGCATTGATTCCATTGATTATCTCGATCTTACGTTGACGTTTCAATATATCTTCTTCCGTTTCAATTGCCTCGGCTAAATTATCCGATTTGAATTCGATATTTAGGCCCTCATTGTTATTATCACCATCATCGATACAACTTCCATCACTTTGATAAAAGAACTCTTCTTCAGATTGATCCGAATATGATAAATCTGATTCCGAACCAATAGGTTTTTTCGTATTCTTTGATTTTGAATTACTCCATGACGTAGGCGAGCCGTAACGAATATTCACTATTTTGAAATAAAATTGAATGTATAAATTTAATTCAGTATGTGTTTTGTAAAGTAAATGAAAGTTGTTTTGTACCCCTTGTCATAGGTTTCCTATTGGCCTACTACCCATTTAATGCACAAACAACAAACTTGATAATACACCAAAAACAAGAATTTTTAATAAAAAGATATACATCAAGGTGTTTCTCAAATCAGGAATTGAAAAAATGGGGGGAGGGGGTATCAAATTAAGTATGAACAAATTATGTATTGATTGATAGTATTCACACAACATTATAAGTGTTATTCACACCTCGCGAAGCGAAAAGTGAATTTGGTTATTGCTCCTTCTATTTATAGAAACGAAGCTTTAGAATTTTTGATTGCCTTAGATCATCTATAACAAGCAACCATTTGTTTATAAACTGTCGCATTGGCCATTCTACTACAAATCATCATTAATATTATTTCTTAACATAATTTTGCGAATGTTCATTTAATGTCATATTTAATTTAATTTAATATGTTTTTTGTTATTTAATTTTATGTTGGTATCGAACATACCAGATGAAATGGCATGTAAAATACTACTCCAGAATAAAAAAAAAAAAAATTTTGATTTTTTTTCGATTTTCAGCGATTTTCAATTAGTCGCAATAGAAGGTTGTATGAAAACTGTATGAGTCAGTTTCATGAAGTCATTTGAAGCCGGTTAGGATTGTGTTGTCGTGAGTCCGTGTGATACAAAGAACAAACACATCCAATGGCTGTCCATTGTTTTCATACAACCTTCTATTGCGACTAATTGAAAATCGCTGAAAATCGAAAAAAAATCAAAAACAATTTTTTTCTATTCTGGTGTATTATTTTACATGCCATTTCATCTGGTATGTTCGATTTGATAAGATGCGCATTTTTTATTGCTCAAATCACTATTGGTAAATTTCGATCTCATGCTATCTTGCTTTAACTCATACGCTTTAATGACTTAGTTGCAAGAATCTTCTGCAAAATTGCAAATGGCGTTTATTAACTTCGTTATTATAATAAATAATAAACATGTTAATAACGTTATTAAGATCGATTCTAATAAATAATAACAAGCTAATAAATTATTATGATAATAACATTTTTATTAACATATCGATTTGGCACATCTGTACTTCGGAATTTTCAACAAGATAATTTTCTTCATCATTATAAATTGGTTTTGATTTGACTTGGACGTTTGCTGATTGGTACATTGGATTTTTATATGAAAATTCATCTTGAGCATTTGTTGAATCTTTGTTAATGCGTGACGACATCAAAAACTTTTCGCACAATAAACTAGTAGAATCATTAATGATTCCATCTTGATATTGTTGATTATTCGGTATTGGGTTGTTGCACATTGTATTATAAACCGGAGCATCTAATTCTTAATCTAGAAAATTCTAATAAAACTTACCAGAAAGTTGAAACATGGGCTTGCGAAAGACAACTTGTTGTACAACCACTACTGTTTCCAACATCCAAATGGCTTGGTCGCCGTTCCACTGAGTCTCTATAATCGTCGACAAATGAAACAATTACAGCCGCAAATAATTTGCTCTTGGTCCTAAACTTTCTGATGGCAAAAAATAAAAAATAAAACCTTACTGGCATATGTTGCATTGTTCAGTAATAACGGTAGTAAGCGTAACCATTGGGATATTGTCGCACATGGTACCCGTTATAAATGGCCTTGAACCGCATATCAATTGATTGACAGTCGCTTGTAGTTGGTCCATTTTCTCCTTGGTATTTTGTTGTTCTTGTTTTGTGTTTTGTAGTTCTTGTTCCGTACGTTGTATTTGGTCAGAAAAAACTGATTTTTGATTTTTTTGTTCCAATTCATTGAATTTTTTTATTTTGTACTCCTATTTTGCTTACAATCGAACTTCCTTGCTCATTAGCACACGCAATTTTCTACATTTCCAGTGAGAATTGAATCAATTTCGTCTCTCGACGTATTCTTCATATTGACAGAGCAAAAAATGAATGATTTGCTATAACAAAACGAACTAAAACGAAACAAAAAAATGTATCTATGTATTGAGAGGCTGCGAGGAAAAATGTTACACAGAAAGGTTCCGTGAAAAAATGTTATTATTCAATGTATTTGTTGTTGTTTTTTGTATGTTGAATAATAACATTTTTCCACGGAATTTTTCTGTGTAACATATTTCCTCGCAGCCTCTCTATTCTGCTCACGAAGTTGTAATTTCGTTTTTAAATTTCGAAGGAGAAATAAACGGAGAAAATATTTGTTTTATTTTTATTCTGAAGAAATCTGTTTTTAAAATTAGGTTTTTTCAAGTTAATGAAAAAAAGAATTAAAGATAAGGAATGAAAAGGAGTAAATTAAATTAAAAGAATTATAACATTTATAAGTTTTTGAATGCATTTAATACTACGTATTTTAGAGTTTTTTTTTTTTTTTTGTAATTTTCTCTCTCTCTCTCTCGCATTAATCAATTCGAAAGCAATTTGCACTGTATATTTCAGTACTGTGGCGTTGCCATCAATAAAAAGAATATTGTCTATTCAAATGTAATATGGCAACATGACTTTATCTTTTATTTTATAAAAAATGATATCAGTTGATAACAAACTTTTAAATTCTATACACAAAAAATGTTTACAGAATGAATTTTTCTGAAAGAGAGAGAGAGAGAGAGAGAGAGAGAGAGAAATAATGGAAGAAATAGAAATGACATTTTCATCCGCATAGCTTGTAATTCCTAATAAAGAAAAACATTTATATTTTGTTTCTTCATTTTCCATCAATATATGTCTCTAAATGAGTTATTCAAAATCGGTGTATAAAATGAAAAAGAAAGAAAAGATTGGATTTTTATGTTAAAAAACTTGTTTTTTCTGCAACCATATAGTATGAAATTAATTTCAAATATTTTTATTTTTCGAGGTCAAGCAAACAGAAAGGTAATCTAGCTGATTATTCAACATAAAACCACTTTCATTTTTAACGTGAATCCAGTTAACATTGTACGCGAATAATAAAACAACAATTGATTATGTGGTAATAAAATTGTATGCGTGTTCCGGCTGAGTTGTATGTTAAGTTGTAAAAGAACATATATGATTTGAACGCATCCCTTCTTTCGCAATCTATATCTGTATAGACTTTATTGTTGATGACTTAATGCGCGATTGTGGCGACGTTTAGATATTCATATTTGAAAATGTCAAACTAGTATGTCGTGAATGAATGAATGAATGAATGAACGAACGAGCATGTAATTGAGTGAGTGAGTGAGTGAGTAAGTGAATGAGTGAGTGAGTGAGCGAGTGAGCGAGTGAGCTAGAACACATTTGACACAGACGTATCGTATAGTTTGCCAATGTGTTTTACACCGAAACATACGTAAAAGCATAAACATGTAAACGTCGAGATACCAGTCAGCTGCAATGTGTACAACCACGTATACAAATATATACACTTTGCTAGAAAGAAGAAAAAACCATACCACTGCGAAAAGTTAATGATTTTCTTTATTTTTTAAATAAACAACCACACACAATTTCATCATTTTTAAATGATAAAGTATCGAGTGCTAGTTTATATCAAACAGTTTTTACTTTCACTTGGTGTTGGGTGGATGTTAGAAAATCGCTAATTCCATGTTGATGCTTGAATTTTCAAAAAGTTTGATTGATTTGGCATAACATTGTTTATATCTTTTTTTTCAAAAAATTTATAAATTGTTCAAGCAATTGTTTTATACAATAACAAATCCGGTGACCATGAGTGCTGCTATCGAATCTCTTCGCAAACACTTGCAAAACTACGGACAAGAGCATTTGTTAAAATTTTGGGATGAGATTGATGATGATGAAAAGAGACAGCAACTAAAACAGGAAATTGACGAGCTAAATTTCAGTGAATTGCAAAATATTTGTGAACGAGTCATTAATACTCATGAAAGCTATGAAAATACGACAAAGTTGGACGATAAATTACAGCCAATCGAAGATTCACAATTTATTTCAATTCGGCGTACATCACTGACTTTGCGTAAGAAATATGAAACAGAAGGCTTAGCACATATTGCCGAAAGTCATGTTGGAGTTTTGTTAATGGCTGGCGGCCAAGGTACACGATTGGGCTTTTCACATCCAAAAGGAATGTATGACGTTGGTTTACCATCCAAAAAAAGCCTCTTCCAAATTCAAGCAGAGCGTATTAAAACATTACAGCGGCTTGCATATCAGCAGACCGGGAAAAACGGCCGCATCACATGGTACATAATGACAAGTGAACACACAATGGATCCAACGAAAGCATTCTTCGAAAAACATAGTTATTTTGGTCTAAATGCTGATGATATCATTATGTTTGAACAGGGAAGTTTACCCTGTTTCAGTTTCGATGGAAAAATTCTATTAGATGAAAAGCATGTAATTTCAAAGTCACCAGATGGAAATGGTGGAATTTACCGTGCCATAAAATCGCAAGGTATTATAGATGATATGGAACGTCGAGGAATTCTGTATTTACATGCCCATAGTGTAGATAACATTTTGATTAAAGTCGCTGATCCAGTTTTCATCGGTTACTGTGTGCAACAAAATGTTGATTGTGCAGCCAAGGTTGTCGAGAAATCTCAACCCAGTGAAGCAGTGGGAGTGATTTGTATTGTGGATGGCAAATATCAAGTTGTTGAATATAGTGAAATTTCCACAAAAACTTCGGAGCTACGTAATTTAGATGGACGACTTACATTTAACGCTGGAAATATTTGTAATCATTTTTTCAGTTACGAATTTCTTAAAAAAATTGGAAATAAATTTGAAAAAAATTTAAAATTGCATGTTGCAAAAAAGAAAATACCATTCATTGATAATGCTGGTAAACGGTGCACCTCACCTGAAAAACCGAATGGCATTAAAATTGAAAAGTTCGTATTCGATGTTTTCGAATTTGCTGAAAAGTTTGCAGTATTTGCTGTTGAACGCGAAGAAGAGTTTAGTCCATTGAAAAATGCTGATAGTGCAGGAAAAGAATGCGCAACAACAGCACGCCATGACATTTATCGATATCATAAAAAATTAGTTGAAGCAGCTGGTGGACATATCGAAGGTGATGTTTGCGAAATATCACCACTCCTTTCATATGGCGGTGAAGGAATTGAGAAAATCGTTAGTGGAAAAACATTTGCGGCACCAATACATTTCAAAAGCAACGAAGAAAAAAACCAACCCATAACCAATGGACACTAACCCACTAAGATTTTATTATTCTTATGACTAGAACTTTTTATATTCAAACTGTGGAAAACCTTTTATCATAGCTTTATTGTTGTTTTTGCTTTTCTCTATTGTTGTTGCCTTGATTTGCCATAACACGTGGAATTAGTTTTTCATTTTTTCATGCTTAGCTCCAAACATTGAAATGTTTACCTGACGAAATTACAGGTAATTGTAATATAAATATTTGGTAGTATTCCGAATTAATATTGTTCTGTCGGCATTATCATTTTTATCAACGTGTTTTTATTTCTAAATTATATCAAACTTGAAATAAATCGTAAATACTTGCAATATGTAATGATCACCATATGTTATACATATTACACTATAGACATCAAATGACCCATTCCATATTGTTACATCTGTTTATTTTTCTTCTATTTTCACTTAAAATTGTAATATAAATAAAAGTATACTTTTACACTGTTTTTGTCCATCTTTTATGAATATGAATTATTTTGCTTAATTAGCACACATTTTTAAATCAAAACTATTTTGAAAAAATATACCTTCAATTTAATACATTCAGAAATATGCTGATCATGTTTATGTGATGGTCGTGTTCTTTTCTTTAGCACAATTCGTTATAAATTAATTATCGGGCGTTTTTTTCTTCTCGTTGAAATGTAATGCTTTCAAAGAATGTTCCAAATCTCTCCATATTTTATATAAATATACACATATGCAATATATTTCCACAAGTATTTGTGTGTTGGCATTGGTAAGGTTTAATAAGTTTTTAGACCAGCAGATAATTTAGACGATAAGATCATCATTATATTGGAAAAATGTTATTCAAAAAATTGATTGTAGTTTGTTCGTTATTAATTTTGTTGGAATATCCATACAAAACTAATGGACTAATTTGTGAAGGTTGTTTGGAGTTGAGTGATTTGACCTTTGATAAAGTATTAAGCAAATTTTCAACCGTTTTGGTAAAGTTTGATATTGCTTTCCCATATGGAATAAAGCATGATGAATATGTAAAATTTGCAAAAGAAGTGAGTGTATTAAACCACAACGATTTGATTATTACTGTTATTGGAATTAAAAACTATGGTGATTCAACTAACCAAAATTTAGCAAAACGATTTAACATCAATGAACTATCATTGCCAGCCATCAAAATGTTTACAAATCATCAATGGATCAATTTTCCAAAAGGTTTTTATTGTTTTCCAGAATGTTTTTTATATTTCTAATCATTATTATTCCGATATTTTTCCTTATTATTGACTCTGAAAAGATCAAAATATTACGATGAAAAATTTACGACAGTTCATTCGACGGAATTCTGATATTAAAATTGCTCTTCCCGAATGCTCAATACAATTTGATGAATATGCGATAAAATTCATGAAAGCGATACGTTTGAGGTCAAATCCAAAAACTGAAGAAGTTGAAGCAATCGTAAATGAAGCAAGTTATATTGCAACAAAACTAGACACCGAAGATGTATAAATTTTAAATTGATTTGTAATTTTGATCACATTTCAAATAATAAAAATTCCTTTATTTTATTAAACGCAGAAACAGCAAACAGCAAAAACATATTTGTTAATCATGCGGCGGATTATAGAACGAGATATTAGTTTCATTGAAGGAGAAAAAATGCGACTGCAACAGATTATAAATGGAAATATAAGCGATCAAAAAAGAAATGAAATCAATCATAAACTAAATATTTTGTCAGCATTTGATGTAATCGATAAACTAGAGCGGCACACTGAACTTTGAATTACTTGCAATTGATTGTTGTCTGTTGTGTATTTTTTGTTCGCAAACAGAAGAAATAAAAAAAAAAAACAAAACTGCGTTCATACTGATAATTTAGAATTAATAAGTTCAGAATAAAACACGTTATCTATCATTTGCAATTGTGCAATTTCAAATCATAAATAAATTCAAGTCAATAAAACCACTATTTTGATTACTGTTATTCAAATGCATCTTCATTAGGCGATCGAACAACAAATACTTGTTTGCTTACTTTAATTGACGAGCACAAGATAACGCTAATAGTGTGACATTTATGATTCAGAAATGTAGCTACTCAATTCGTAAATTATAGTCTATATGATTTAGTGTTGGAAAATACACATTCAATCTCGCATAAAAACAAATGTCTATTATTGACGCTAGCTGATTGTGTAAGTACTTAGTACAAATGAAGTGGTGAGCTTAAAAAACATTTTTACACAAACTTCTAGAAGATATAATTTTTTTCATTTTAGTATTAAATTTTGCAAACAATATCAGTATTACTTTTTTTTATATTAAAAAGAGAATTTCATCTTTGTAATTCAAATATGGCAGATAAGAATAAATTAAATCGTTTCAATTCATCTTATCTTCGATAATTATATTTGAACAGTTGTTGACGTATATTTGAACAGAAAAGGTGTAAAAATGACTTCGTTCGTATCAACTGGTAAGCTTTTTACATATTTACTTTTGCAGAGTTGATTTAACATAATATATAATCGATTTTCTAGAACATCAGCATAATCGATTCAATCCTTTAAATGGTCAATGGGTTTTGGTATGTAAATCAATGTATCATTGGGCGAGTCACGATCACTAGCTCTACAAATATCTTTTCTCGTTATAAATTCATTGAAAAGCGTACAATACAATTTGTGTTTCACTTGTTATAATTTAAAATTATTGACTTTTTTCTTCATTTTTTTCAAAAAATAAAATTTAGATATATTATATAATTTCTTAAAATAATAATAAATTCTGAAAAGTAAAATAGAAATATGATTAACTGTCAATGAGTTCATGATGAGAAAATCCATTGAGAGCTAACATCACGCACTAGAAATACTAGCAATACTAGTTGAAAACTAGATGCACTAGAATTTCGTGAATGAGCCCATGCAATGTATATTAATTTTTTATAATACTTGTTCTACTTTAGCTATTTTTCACTTAGAAAATAATCACCAGCAATTTTCTAACAGGTTAGTCCACATCGATTACAAAGACCATGGAGTGGACAATCAGAGAATCCACAAATAGAAAACATTCCAGTTTTTGATCCGAAGAATCCATTGTGTATGATTATTATTATTAAAAACGTTTTTTTCTTCATTGTCATACAACATATTTTTTTCATTACTGTTATTTTTATTATCATCAGGTCCCGGTACTACACGTCCAAATGGCAAGGTTTCTAAGATTATTCATGAAATACTATTGAACATTTTTTTTAACTGTAAATAACAATTTGCAGGTAAATCCCGAGTATAAGTCAACCTACGTATTTCCAAACGACTTTCCAGCGCTTTTGGAGAGCACTCCATCGCCAACACCAAGTGATGATCCCCTCTTTCAAATTGGTGATGCAAGAGGAACGTGTCGAGTAATGTGTTTTCATCCAGAGATGAATAAAACTTTACCGGTTATGTCACCTAAGGAAATCGAACAGGTTATCAATGAGTACGCGTCGTTTATTTATGTTTAAAATGAAACAATTATTAATTTTAACTGAGGACTCACAAATGCATTATAATACTAAATATTTTATTAGATGGATAAGACAGTTCCTTGAGCTTAGTCCAAAATACAAATGGGTTCAAATATTTGAAAATAAAGGCGCCACTATGGGTTGCTCAAATCCGCATCCTCATTGTCAAATTTGGGCGTGCTCATTTTTACCGAATGAACCAGCTATTAAAGAAAGTAATCTGAGAAAATATTACGAAACACACGGTCGTGCTCTGCTTGATGATTATGTTGAAAAAGAAATAATTCGACGAGAAAGAATTGTTATCGAACATCAAGACTGGTTGGTTGTTGTTCCATATTGGGCAGCATGGCCATTTGAAACAATGCTCATTTCGCGAAAAAAATTAAAGCGCTTAGATGAACTTACCGATTTGCAACAAAAAAGTTTAGCTGTAGTTATTAAACAGTTAACAACCAAATATGATAACCTGTTCAAATGCTCATTCCCGTACTCAATGGGATGGCATGGTAATTTTTAAAACAAATTTGATTGAATTATTAATATTGTATTCGTTTCTTTGTTTTAAAATTATCGATACAAATACACAAGCCATTTTAAACATTTCAGGAGCTCCGACTGGTCCATCATCAATAAACGAGGATGTATCACACTGGACATTGCATGCTTTATATTATCCGCCCCTTTTGAGATCAGCTACTGTGCGAAAATTTATGGTTGGTTTTGAACTATTATGTCAAACACAACGTGATTTGACCGCTGAACAAGCAGCACAACGTCTACGTGAAATGGACAAAGATGAGCACTATTCACAAAAAATATAGAAGTTTAGTATATTCTATGAGCCAATTGCTCGTACAAACAAAACCAAAAAAAGTTTAAGTGTCACTTTATATCAATGATATAAATGTACATACATGTAGTTTATATATATTAAATAAAAGATTATAACGTCTGCATAAAAATTATATTAAAAGTCTAGCTGAAGGCCTGTAGACTTTCGACAAAGTCTATTTCGTTCACTCGGGTAGTTTTTGTTCATTTTGCTATCTTCGTGTTTTTTGCCGACTTTCGAACATATGGAATTCTCTGAGTAAATATGAAGTAGTATATCGAAGACGATGAAACATTGCAATTGGAATTTCGAAGGTTTTGTATTCTCCATTCTGCATAGCAATATGCAAGACTATTACTGGTTGTGCAATGCGTTCAACGTTACTAAAAGTAAAAATAAAAACAAAAACAAAATATTCAATACAAAAACAGTATACGCAATGTCGATCCGATATACTTTTACCTGTCAATTAACGAAATGTTAATACACCACTGTACGCGCTTCGGTGGCGACCGCATACTTCTCACTTCGCAATAATTTAATGTTAATGAGTCTCGGTAATTTAGCAGCACTTTTTTAAAATCACTGACACATTCGTCAGTGAAATTCATTTGTTTTAAACATTCACAAAAGTCTTCTTCACGAATACTTCCCTTAGGCGTTCGTAAAAATAATTGCATGATTTGTAGTATTACGGAAAACAATTCACGAAAATTTTCTGGAATTTCAAGTCCAGTTTGTGATAACTTGGTTATTGCTAAGTCAAGTATTTCTGGTGCGCATATTCGGCTTTCAATGTAATGCACAGAAACTAGTAAAAAATTCGTGAAAACGAAACAAAATAAACATGTCACAATTTAAAATAGTAATTTGAAAAATTCCTTATAGTAATGTAATTTATTAACCGTACCTTGTATTAATACTCGCAAAATAGGCCTTGTTAGTTGTGGCACAAAAATGGCATAATTTTGCAGCCCTTTTAGCAAATCCGTTCTTAGAGACATTTTTACAATGTTTAGCAAAATGTAGCTTTCTTTTCTTTTTTTTCTTATAATTTCCGTTTTCTCTATTTGACAGTTCGAGTTTTTTGACAGTTCTAAAAATCTCGTTTTATGTCTACATATAACGACATGACATACATCTTTTTTCAACCACATAATTGTTAAAGTATCTTATTAGTATAGTGAAATCAGTGAAATGGATTCGGGAGAGAATAAAATTAATTTTTCAGACCAAAAGCTTGAAACCAAAATTAAATGTTCGTGTATCGTAGATGATTTCTATTCAGCTGAAAATCTAATATCGATTGATAAAACAAGAAAGGAAAGAGGATTCATGGCATATAGTGTGGTTAAACCGCCAGTAGAATTAGAGTTTCAACTTTCTTATTACATTGAATTAATCTCAATTAAAATTTGGTCTCAAATTGATTCACTTAAATCAATTGGTTTTGAAGTATTTGTCAATAATGGAAAAAGGCCTGAATATAATAAAGTTGGTGCTCATTTCAATCTATTTGAAAATGGAATTGAGTTTATCAACAGTGAAGTCAATGATATCAATGTATCTGATACTAATTTTGCTGTAGTGCCCTTCTTTCCATGTACAAGGAACCAATTAAGGTGTGTGAAAAACATAAAATTAATTATTAAGCAAACAGTAAGGTGTGTTCCTGTATTAAAACGAGTCGAAATATGGGGAAAATTATCAAAATTTACGTCTGACGAAGAAAAAAAGAAATTACAACAATCAATAGTTGCAAAAAAATTTGAACAAACGATGTGCAACGTATCGGATAAAAAGCAAGTTGACGATAAATGTATGTTATCAAATATTATTGGTGACACCACAGTTCCCGAATCATTTCTGGATACAATAACATATGAGATAATGGCACTACCAATGATTTTACCATCCGGAATAATGATAGATAACTCAACACTTATAAAACATATTGAACAAGAGGAAAAATGGGGTCGCGTAGCATCAGACCCATTTACTGCACAACCATTCACAGATACAAGAAAGCCAATATTAAATACCAACCTCAAAGCACAAATTGATTCATTTTTATTGAAGAATTCAAATCTACCTGAGATCAGCATGAAACCTAGAACAGTCGGAACTTCTGTTAGAAAACGACTATTAATTCATGATAGAGAACCGAATAAAACCAGAAAATGTGTAGATAAGTTGAAGGGCATTTCAAAAAATTGCACTTATTTGACCAACAACACATCATCTTCATCTTCATCTTCATCTTCATCTTCATCTTCATCTTCATCATCATCATCATCATCATCATCATCATTAACAACAACAACAACAACAACAGCAACAACAACAAAAGGCCATACCTTAGACGAAGCCATTCGAGGTGTATTTAAAATAGGAAAATATACCGAAAAAGTGGCAAAACAAGATGATGCAAGTGTAAATAAATGTTTCCAGTGTCTTGAATCTGTCAGCAATATCATTTTATATGAAATCCGAACTTGTTTACATTTAATTTGTCGAACTTGTTTAATAGAAAAATATATCAGAAGTTGCAGCTGCGGTGGAACATTCACCAATCTAGATATCATAAAGCGTCATAATTCAATGATATTATAATAAATAAAATATACCGAATAACTTGATATTTTTATTTATGCATAACAATAAGAGAAAAAAATCCAGAAGGCTTTTATGATCAAAAATTACATGAAAACTCATGTGTGAAAGCGAAAATTCATTCATTCGTCATTTGGTATTAACAATAAACATAATTTTATACCATTATCTGAAGCACATGGCAATCGTGCACTTGTGACTATGCCATTCAGACAATTTATATTACAACGTATGAAATGTTTTCAAATGACACTGGTGAATGAATTTTTTCATTTTTTTAATTAACAGAATTTTTTACGGTCAGTATTTACTTCAAAACGACACTTAAACATTTTACTTAATTTAAAGTATCATTTCACAGTTGTCAAACATACTTTGATTGACATCACGAAATGCCATAATAACAATATATATTCTGTACGCAATTCGTATGCTGTCATTAGAAAACAGTCAATCCTGTCGTTTTTATTTAACTTTTAGAAGAAAGTTTCTTATATTGAAAATTAATAATAAAAATGTCGATTCAACTAATTTGGAATTCAATACGCCAAGGTTAATAAATTATATTTCAAATTATTCATAATTTGTGATTAATTGTAATATTTTAATGCTTTTGATTTACAATAAATCTAAATCTAAATCTATTTATAGGTTATATTCTGCGAGCTCTTCACACTAATCGCACCGCATATTATTATTCAACCAAATACACTACAATACAAACAGAGGCCAATGATAATGTGGATGATCCGATTGATGTTAAAAATCCATATAAGCGTGAAAATCGACAGTGTCTTTTATGTAAATTGAATATTACACCGGATTATAAAAACTCTCGGCTATTGTCACAATTTCAAAGTGTTTACACTGGTCGCATTTATGGCCGTCATATAACAGGACTATGTAAGACAAAGCAAAACCAAGTGGAAACTGCAATTAAACGCTCTCAAGCTTGCGGCTTTATGCCAACATATCATAAAGCACCTGAATTTTTCAATGATCCGAAATTATACGATCCAGAAAAACCAATCCGACCCCATCCACATTAGAATTATCAAATGAAAATGTAATTTTTCGATAAATAAAAAACTTTGATCAACTTTAAAAAGAAATCTTTATTTTTAAAATATATTTCTTGGCAAATTGAGTTGTTTTAGAATCTGTTGAATATCTTGTTTTGGCTGAATTATTTCCTGTAACATTTTGATTGCTTCTTGGCCTCCATTGCTCCACAATTCAATCAATTTTTTCAGCTCATCTTTTTCAACTCGATACTTATTGTATTTGTCTATATAATTTTTCATTCGCACAATGTCTGCCTCAATTTCTTGAACTGTTTCAGTGTTTTCTATGTTCTGGGTAACATTCGCAATATTATCATCATTTTGTAGACGACTTTGGAAATTATATGTTATGATGTTTTTTCTTTTGATGGGAGTTTGGAATGCGTCCTCATTTGATTGAGAAATACTTGCTTCATCGCCCAAACGTTTATGTAAAGTATTTTTGCGACTTAAACCAGCGCGAGGTGTTCGACAAGAAGTTTTTGTATTTGCTTCCATTGTATTAACAGTTTTTTGATCCATTTGAATAGTTGTCGTTTAATACGTGTTGAAGCAAAATCGATTTACATACATTTTTATGTATGTCAAAAAAAAAAAAAAAAAACAATGTAAGGTTATGTTCACAGTGACAACTCAAGTATTTGATGAAGTGTCAATGGCTTTGAAATGTAATTTTATTTGGTTTATGTTTGTTTGTAGGTTTGTTGTTTGTAAACAGTGTGTAGAGGAAGATTCGAACGGTTTTGTTTAGTTTTTAGTTTGTAAATATGAATTCATCGCAAACAAATGCAAGCACATTTGAAGATATAAATGAATTGAATTTTTCTTTCGATGAATCCATTCTTCAGTTGATAGACGATCCATCTAAACCAAAAATAGATTCATCTAAGTTGCGTGTTGATTATAAATATAATGGATTCGATTCAACAATGGGAAAAACATGGATTTATCCAACAAATTATCCTATCCGACAGTATCAGCACAACATTTCCCGTGTATCACTCTTTAAAAATACGCTTGTAAGTTAGTTGTAACAATCTAATATTTCATAATTCAATTTTTTTGTTATTTATATATTCCAACAGGTTGTTTTGCCGACTGGTTTAGGTAATTTGATTTTATTTCATTTGTGTTTATAATATTTACTAATATTTCATATATTGAATTGATTTTAGGTAAAACATTTATCGCATCCGTGGTTATGTATAATTTCTTTCGGTGGTATCCAAAAGGCAAAATCATATTTATGGCACCAACTCGACCGTTGGTTGCTCAGCAAATTGATGCATGTTATCAAATCATGGGCTTTCCAAAAGATGAAACAGTCGAATTAACTGGACGGCAAAACAAAATCTATCGGGCAACAGCTTGGCGGACAAAACGGGTTTTCTATTGCACCCCTCAAGTGGTTTGGTCTGATATGAATAATAATGAAATTGATTTTCCAATTAATGATATTAAACTTATTGTTGTTGATGAAGCACACAAAGCAAAAGGAAAATATGCATACACTGAAGTTGTACAATCTATTTGGTCACGCAATAAATTATTCAGAGTGTTGGCATTATCAGCAACGCCAGGCCGATCTATAAAGGATGTATGCGAAGTTATTCATAATCTATTAATCTCAAATTTAGAAGTCCGTCGTGAAAGTTCAATTGATGTTGCACCATATATATTTAAAAAAAATATTAAAACAATCAGTGTGTCTCTCGATGATCGTCTTGCGCAAATCCGTCAACATTTGTATGATCTAGTTGAGCCATATGTGGACAATTTGATGAAATATCAAGTTATTACCGGACATATCACAAATTTAACAAAGGCATGGCTGTTATACGATAGAAACAAATTTCGTGAAAGCACTTTGATGAATCGACATCCAGAACAATCAAATATCAATGGAGATTTTAGTGTGTGCATCAGTATGTATCATGCAATTGAATTGCTGGAGAGGCACGGATTACGGGTTTTTCTAAACTATTTTACCGAAAACAATCCTGATGGTACATCTCTAAGGGGAAATAACCCATTATGAACATATGAATATTTACTAGATAATTGGATATTTTATTTGCGCAATATTTAAATATTTGTGAGATTTATTTGTTAGTTTCCAAATAATACACTGTCTAAAATAACTAATGTCTAGTAGAAATTCAATTCTTTTTTCAACATATTTATATAATTTGTAGAATATTTACAATATTAAATTCTATTTTATTTTATTTTATATTCTTTTATTGTTTAACACTAGGTACATCCAATTTCATTATGAAGGATCCAAAAATAAAACAATTCATCGCAGAAACTCGTTCAAACTCAGGTTTAACGCCACTTAGTGATAACGATATGTCCTTTTATGGTAATATATCCAATATTAATTTGGAACCAATCGATTTTGGACATCCAAAATTTGACATTCTGCAAAATTGTTTGCTAGAGCACTTTCAGGTAAATCTATTCTATTGAAATTTAATCGCATTAGCTCAAAGAAAATAATATTACCATTCATATAGGAATATTCCGACACAAAAGCCATCGTATTTTGTGAATATCGTGAAACTGTGTTTCTTATCAATCGCATGCTTATGGCAAATCGACCTTTAATTGAACCCAAAGTCTTTGTTGGTACGTACATTTTTTGCAAATAATATTAATATTGAATTAATATTAATTAATAATGCAAAAATTACAATAAATAATAAAATAGGGCAAGGATCATCACACAATCGAACTATCACTCAAAAGGAACAAATTAAAATCATGAATGATTTCCGAACGGGAAAATGTAATACATTGATTGCAACATGCGTAGCAGAGGAAGGAATCGATGTAGGTGAAGTGGATTTTATCATCTGTTTTGATGTAAATAATAAAAATCCAATAAGATTTGTACAACGTATTGGTAGAACTGGAAGAAAACGGAAAGGAAAAGTAAGTCACTGAACAAATGTTCAAATTTATGCATAAGCATAAAGTTGAAAACTTTCTTTATTTTTGCCCAATATATAGGTAACAATGCTTGTCACAGAAGGAAAGGAACAACAAAGTTTGAAGGAGATACTTGCTACAAAAGATGGAATAAATCAAAAAATTGCCAAAAGTAATGAAATAAAATCAATTTTAATTAAAGATTGTCCACGTTTGATTCCACCTGAATTTAATCCGCAATGTGTCGAAACATTCATTGACATTAAAAATATAGAAGAATCTAATTTGCATACATTAAAAAAGGGAAACACGGCGAAAGGCAATAGGAATAATTCAAAATCATGTAAAAAGGTTTGTTTTTAATGAATATTTCAATTTCATACATATAATTATTAAAACAAGCAACAATAATATATTTCATTTTAGAATATTGCACCAAAAATGAGAGATATGAGGAATTTTTATAAAACAGTTAAAAGCGATCAGGATGATAATGATGATGGAGATTTATCGTCATATCGTGTGAACAAAAGTACTGAACATAAACACAGCTTCGTTGGAAATCAAATGGAATTGAATTCAAAAAATTTATCAGATAATTTCCATATGCAACATAACCAAGGATTGGAGACAATTCATTCCACTGATACATCATTAGATATGAAATTTGAAAAAGTTTTTAGCTGCTATTATGATATTAAAAGGCGTGCTAAAAAATGGAATGGATTCTATGATAAGCTGTCTAAGCCAATTATAAATAACGACAATATTCCAAATATATTGAAGGAATATATTGTCAAATTTACAAAAGATTCAAATGAAAACCGAGTTTTCAGAACCAAAAGAAATTTTTGGCAAAGTGTTTCAAACGACAAACAAAAACAACTTTTGGAATTGATGTCTTTACTCACACAAAAAGATAAATTTGAATCGAATAGGCTACAGATTCCCCAAGATGAGCCGGAAATATCTGAACATTTTCAGAAAAATATCTTGACCAATTCGCAAATGTCAATTATGATAGAAACTGAACATCATTCCAAATATGCTAGTCAATTAAAACTTGAAATAAATGAACGACTCTCATCAGTGCAAAAAATAGCGTCTAGTACTCCAAATAAGATGTCCTTGTCATGCGTAAATCGAGTTTCTGATATCCCAATTCATTCACCAATTATAAATAATATTGCAGCAAAGAAATACAAATCATGCGTTCACACAAAGCAAAGCCCAAAAAATACCGAAGATGGTCAAAAATGGTATCTAAAATATTTGCGATTGGATTCGATGTATGACTTATTTTTAAACGAAGATCAAAAAAGCTCAGAAAATACAAGAGATGTTAACAATGACTCACGAGAAAAACAAACAAAAATCTGTGAGATTCTAAATAAATCTGTTTGCGGTAATGAGAATTTAATTGAACAAGAAAGTCAATACACAATATCGACAATTCTGAAAATATGTGAAGATGCGGACAGAGAAAAAATCAATAAATGTGACATTCCAAAGGCCGATTCTACAACAAATCGAAGGCGGCTTTTCATTGGCTGTGTGGATGACCTTTTTTATGAAAATAATGATGACGACATAATTATGAACAATACATCACATACTTCGGATACAGTGAACTACTATGTTGAAGATGCATTGGAACAGGAAAACCTTTATAAATCACCAGGCTTATTTAAAGACTCAAATGAAACTCAAACAGCAACCAAAGCACTGAATTTACCTATAAAATCACTTGTTTGTGCTAAGTCTGATGAGCTTTTCTCCACTTTCAATGAATCTTTAGTGAATGATAGCAAACGAAATGCTAAAAATTCCGAAATTTTAGATATAACACCGAAAAAGGGCAATAATTCAAGTTTGTTCACATATCACAGTCGATCGCCATCCATTTTAATAAAATCTTCGAGTATTCTATCGGCAAGACAAGATGATATTAGCAAACCATCTAACAAACATTATTATTCAACACCATTTGGCAACAAATCTCCAATAATTGAATCCTCTCTTGACGCGAAACTAAGTGTATTAAATTCTCAATTGAGTTTGAGTAAACACCAAGAAGATTTTAATGATATCAATGAAATCAAAGAAGACTTATTATCCCCGGTTGATACATGCAGATTTTCGGCGTATAAACATAATAAACAACGATTGAAACGTATAACTGATTTAAATATTAACACTGATCTTTCGCCAGATGAGATTTTTTCCACATGCACAACAAAATCGGTAAGTTTTTTAATTCATTCTTGTTTAAAAATGTGCTTTCAATAAATCTTTAGTGGTTCGTATTTATTGATTATATTATACTATATAAACATTAGCCATTGCACAAAAAACCAAAATCTGAAATGAGAAAAAAACAGCGAAACAAGTTTAACTTTATTGACGACGAAGCTATTGTTTCAGGTGAGAAAAATTCTTTGATATTTTTAACTATTTTTTTATTTGTAATGTGAATAAATAATTAATAATAAATTGATTTGTTTTTTTTTACGAAAAACCAACATTATTTCGTGAACGTGGTATTTCAAACAAACAAAAATCACTTTCGCGAAGAACAATAAATTTTGTACATCATATTTTGACATATCATGAAGAAAAATTTTCTTTTTAGAACAATTCTTTTCAAATATTCAACATTCTTCACAGGAGATGAATCAAGTGATGAATATCATGTCACCACACAATCTTCGGACTTAAATATTACTGAGCGTCTTGAAGAAGATGATCCATCTGTTGATATGCAAGCAAAATATCTACAGTCCATTCGGTTCGTATAATGAAAATGTCCCAAAATTAACTATTAATAGTTATATGAAAAATAAAATTAGCATATTGTGCGCAGACACTAACTAATTCACAAAAGAATTTTACTTCAAAATAGAAAAAAAAAATTATGAAAATATTATTTTATTTTCTATTAATAGAAGTCCGGTCGCTGGACGCCGTTTCCATATTCCAGCTATTGGATATAAATGTTCGAATGCAACGCAAAATATTTTTTCACAATTTGTTACTCCGGATCAATCGAGATATGAGGAGGTGGGGTTTATTATATTTGAAAATATAACACCAATTCCAAATGAATTGAAAATACACATATACAATTTGCAACATATTTCAGGATTCTTTTGTTGTTGGTAGTGATGAAGACGATGGAGAAATTGAATCAGATCGCACAGAAGTTACTGATTTTGATGAAATAACATTTGCACAAAAGAGGTCAAATAAACGAAAGTCTGATGAAATCAAACATTCGAAATTCAAGAGGAGGCGCCGTATCATTGAAGCTAGTTCCGACAGTGATTAAAATAAAATTAATTATTTCACATACATGCATAAATATATAAATATGAAGTATAAAATATGAATTAAGATAAACAAAGAGAATAAAGAAAATTTTAAAACATTTCTTTGATCTAACCCATGTCACTCAATTCGTAAAAAATTTTCATTTATCAAGACAAATTTAACCATGGTTTTTCATATTTTTCCATTTATTGGCTTTTCGTTTCACTTAATTCAAATTAAATTATTTTATAAAGCTAAAGCTTTTTTTCTTATCATACAGAAAAACATGAAAATATTGGTATAATTTTTAAAATTGAATATATTGCTTGACGGATTTCTACTTAAAGTAATAATTTTCAATTTATTGGAACAAAACGATAGCAAGGCTTATTCAAAAGTATTTTTCATTATTACTACTGCACCGAACAGCGTTTCTTCGCCAAAGGTGGTTTATTTAAATAAATTTGGAAAATTATTTACAATTAATTTACATAAAAGTAGTTGATTCAATAATTGTATCGAATCAACGATCTATTGCCAATCCTAACGATTTCGGAGCAAATCACTGCGATCGCTGAACTACAAAAATGAATCTAATAAACATAAACATATCATTGGTTAATCCATTGGTTTTTTAAACAGTTCAATTAATCTTTTCTTAACTACATTAGAGTTGACATTAAAGTCTATTACATACTCATTTAAAGATTTTTCATTATAATATTTGTTGAATGTTTCAATTAATATATTCAAAGGCATATTCTTTTGATAGCCATGATTAACAGCATGAATTCTCAAAAATTCAGTATTTCTAACAGAATGATATGGGATTCTGAATTGAATCCTTTCCAGAAGAGACTCCGAACATATTTCACCCTTGATCAGCTTTAGGATGAACATTATTTGAGCAACATTTCTGCGATTCTCCAACGAAATCATTTGCAACAACAGCAATCTATGTTCATACTTCGGTAGGTGAAATCCATTGCTCCAATTAAGTCTTCTTAAAGCATACAGCAAAAACTGTTTCTGAATTGATTCAATACGTTTTTTCTGACCAACACTATTTGTATTCCATACTTGGGAACCATATTCTAAAATAGGAACAACGAAACTAAAAAATAATATTTTTATTGTATATGGGTCTCTAAAGTCATATGCAAAACGCTTAATCCAAGCCAATCTTGATTTAGCTTTTGCAACCATTGACTCAATATGTGCTTTGAAATTAAGCTTTTCATCCAAAATCACACCAAGATCCTTAATTTGATTGACTCTTTCAATTGTTGAATCACCAATGGTATAATTGAAGTCAATCACATTACCAAAGCGATGAAATATCATCATTTTTGTTTTCTTAATATTTAACTTTAAGTGATTTATTTCAAAAAATTCTGTCACTCTATTCAAACTAATTTGAAGAGTATAACAATCATCAACTGAATCTACGTGATGAGACAGTCTAACATCATCCGCAAACGAAAGAATTGTTGAATTACCACTGAAATTGGGTAAATCCGCAATAAACAATATGAACAACGTTGCAGCAATGGGATAACCTTGACCCGTACCCGAAGTAACATCAATGGGGTCCGATTCACAATCGTTAAATTTTACAATCTGTTTCCTACCATTCATATATGACGAAATCCAATTTAGAATCTGACAATTCAAACCCATTACATTCAATTTATGGGTCAAAAGGTCAACATTCACTGAATCGAATGCTTTAGCAACATCAATATAAACAGCATCAGTTTGATTATGAGGCTTCAACTCATTTAAAGTTTGCGAAGTAAACTCTACCAAATTTGTAATAGTCGATCTACCTCTTACAAAACCATGCTGGCTAGAATCTATTATGTTTTTAATATGAAAATTCAAGTGCTTCGCAATTATCGAATCCAAAATTTTTGGAATCACATTTTGCAATGCCACACCTCTATAATTATCAATATTATTTCTCGATCCACTTTTAAATATCGGTTTTACAAAAGAAGACTTCCATAAGCCAGGAACATAACCCAATTTAAGTGATTTGTCCATTAAAAAAAAAATTGGCTTAATAAGTGCATCAATACATCTTTTAATAAACAAATTAGGCAACCGATCAGGACCAGAAATTGAATTATTTGGAAGATTTAATACATTTTGTAATATAACAGACTCATCAATAATCAATTTGGGAATATTATGACATAAGTTCATAACTGTTTCAAAACTTCCAATATTACAAATATCAGACGGACTCAAATTGTGTTGAGTATATGCTGAACCAAAAAATTTACCAAAAAGATTAGCAATATCTTTATTTTTGCATGATTTTTGATCTTTATAATGCATTTCATTTGGAAAGTCATTGGTAGTCCTTCTGACATCATTAACGTATTTAAAAAATTCCATTGGATCATCAACAACTAATTTCTCCATTTTCATCATATAATTTTTATAGGCAATGCGTGAATATCTATTATACTCCGTACGAGACAATTTAAAATCAATGTTATCTTTCAACGAATTATGTCTCTTTTTAGCCAATTTATTCAATTTATTTTTCAAATTAATCATATTTGAATCAAACCATTTTGGGTGATTTGACGTAATTCTTTTCTTCAAATTAACATGAGAATTAATTGCATTATTAACACAAGAATAAAAATTATTCAAATTATCATCCAGTGAATCATTGGACAAAATCAAATCCCAATCAATATTCTTGAAGCAACTGTTTAATTCATCATAATTTGCAATTCTAAAATCATGATAGAAAGAAAAATTGGAATTATTATCATTATTCTGACTTCCAGAAATGACAACTACAATGGATTTATGATGTATTTCAGAATTTACTAAAAAAATATCACTATTTAAACAATATTATCTGAATCATTTGTCCATATCAAATCCAACATTTTACCATTATCATTTGATACTCCATTAATCTGTGACAAACCGAATCCATGAAAGGAATCCAAAATAAATAATTCCTTCCTTGAACAAGCATTAATAGGAGAGGAAACATTTGGAAAATCAATGTCACCCGTGATCCAAAACAGATCAGGCAAATTGAAATCACCAGAAACAATAATTGAATCTTTATGAACTGATTTCGAAAACAAAAAATCTATAGCATTAACTATATTCTCAAATATCTTAAATGGTGAATTAGGTCTAATATACAATTCAAGCAAATAAAATTTTCGGCAATTAATGCTAATACAAACACAGATAATTTCCGCACCAAAAAGTTCACCATCAAAAATTAACTGACCATTCAATGATTTGTGAGTTGCAATCAAAACACCACCTCCATGAGACTTTTTAATGGTTTGATCCCTCTCTGTAAAAATATTAGAAAAAAATTCAGGAATTTTAGTTCGCAAACCATTAACATTGCACGAGTAAATGCAATTCTTTCCCTTGGCATCATTATTTGAAATATTCATTAATGGGAAATGGGCTGGAACATTTGATACGGTACAAAATTCTGATGAAATTGCGCCGGATTTATATATTGACGATACTGCATTGGACTCATGTATGGTACAGGATAAGCCCGATTCCAAAAAGGAAGACCATACCAATTAGTACCTTGTTGGCTTTGATTAAACTGTTGTTGTGGTTGTAAATGTTGTTGTGATTGAAACTTTTGTTGTGGTTTAAATCGTTGTTGCGGTTGATAACTTTGTTGATGATGAAGAGAATGTTGTGGATGATGAAAGCTATCATTCACATTGTTATAATTGGAACGATGATCATTTCGAACATTAACATTTGATGAAGTTTTCATGTTTAGTTTTTGCATATTCTTTGATGGAATCGAATGATTTTGTAAATTTGATAATTCATTCTTATTCTTCAATGTGGTTTTTAAATTAACTCGATTATCAGCAGGATCAACTTTATTCAATTTTCCAGAATTCCCTTTACCATTGGCTCTATATACAAATGGCTTAATCTGATAATTCGGTGCCCAAATGTCTGAATTAAACAATAAATCACAAACACCTTTACTCAAGGTAGAAATTTTGAAGCTGATATGTTTGTATTTTTTATTCACTTTTTTACTCGCAAAATCAACCCTAAATGAATCCGATTTAATTCCTAGTTTTTCAGTTATTAATGAAACTAGATCATCGGTTGTGAAATCATTGGCAAATTTTGAAACATGTAATATGTAAACACCATCTAAAGGCTTAATAACTGGTTTCACAATTACTTCTGGTTTATCTGGAGTTTCATTAAACCGATCAAGTTGAGTAACCAATTTTGAAATCACACATTGCTTCAAATCAGCAATTTCAACATGAATTTTCGTAATTTCAGCAACAATATCAAAATTATTCAAGTCCATTGAATCATCAGATGAATTTCTCAACTGTTTGAATCTCTTCATCACTTGAGATAAATTTTCATTATAAGCATCCTCTGATGATATTTGTCCAATGTCACTTTGAGAACGATCATTAATTGAATTGCTTTTATCCATTCCGATCTCTGAATCATCTTGAACAATCTCATTAAGCGTGTCATGACATTGGTCTGTACTCAATTCTACATTATTTCTACTCTTATCAAAAAACTTATCATTGCAAATTTCACAAGTGACAGCAAACGGTGAACTTTCACTGAAAATGTAACAAAAAAACTTCAGATTTTCATCATTCTCCTCATTTGGTGTCACAATAACCCATGATCCATCTTTGAACTTTTTCGCCAAACCAAAATATTCAAGTAGTTTTTTAACATGTTCATCTTTTTTCCTCATACATTGAACAAATATAGGATTACTGCAAAATTTACATTTCAAAGAAATACCACCATATGTCAAACCCTGACATTTACTTTTAACACAGCAATGCAAATTTGTCATGATTACAACAACAAAAAATTAAAACTTGAATAAATCACAAAAAAGTTTAACAAAATCCACTTATTAGAAATGAACTTCAATGAATCTTTGTAAACCAGTATAATTACTTTGTAAATAAAACAAATTAGTGTAAAAATGATGGCAAATAATTATTAAAATTCGAAAAATTAATGGAATAAAAAAAAAAAACAACTAGCAATGACAGTTCTCTGACGTTAAAAATTAATTTTAATTCAACTATTCATAGTAATCGAACAAAAAGGCAACGAAAGGATCAAAATTTAATGTCAATGAATTTTAAATTGTACACTTAGTAAGATCAAAAACGTTTTTCAAGATCAATGGATCAGTTTTCGTGAGCTACTTTTTGATCTGGATTTTTTTCGGTTCGTAACATTTTCAATATTTCGTCATTTTGTGTGACACTGTTCGTCTATTAGATTTTTCCATGTGAAGTTTATTAGATTAAATTAAGATTACACTATGTGAACATAAATAATGGATAAAAAGCACATGTCTCTTCGAAATTGAAGCTTCGGCCTATGAATATTTTTTTTTGTGTGCCTACAATCAACAATTGTCACATAAGTATTGTAAGGTCCATTGGGTATAAATATGGTTACATTTCTTCAATATAATTTTTTTTTGTTAAAGTTCGTTTTATAAATAAATTCTTAAAATATGAACAAATTAAAAGTACTCCGTGTGCATGTACGCAATTTTAATTAAAAAAAAAGTTGCGCTTTACATCATTCATCAACTTTAATTTCTTAAATTACCTTTTAGTATATTATAGACGGGTTTTTTAAATTAAAAACAATAAGGGCAAAAACATTACAATTATAATGAAAAAAAAGTGAACAAATTTAAAGCATTTAATATGATATGCGTACTTGAATAGAAATATTGCACCACCCGCAATGCAATTAACAAAAGAGCCCTCATTACTTCCGATTGTCTTGTACATGTGTGTGTATATACATATACATATATAAGCATTCAATTGAGCTATTTTTGATTTGGATTTATGCAGTTTCTTAAGAGATAAAAACCCCGAGAATAATTTTATCCGACAAACAGTGTTCACCAGAAACAATGTACCAGGGCCTAAAATAAGGATTTTCCTTTACTATCGAAATTACGTGGGAAATTTCATTTTTGTTCCAAAAACCCAATCTCGAATAATTATAATCACTGTACAACAAAATGAGAAAAATTTCATAATGATAGACTTTTCTCATCGGATTCGTAAAATAGATCGAAAATCATGATATACCTGTCTCGCCGTTTTTCTTCGTGCGCTCATTTCCCCATACAACACATCACTTGGAAGTTTACTTGGCTCAGGCCAAATATCATATATCAATAAATGCAACTGCCTGGCTAATTTTTAGTGTTGATTCCACTTTTCTAATGTAATTTGACGTGCTAAATCCAAATTTGGCATTGAAAATACCTTAGATTCAATTAAAAGTGGAAAAATCAGCATTTTTTCAATATTTTGGCCCCATTTTTACGAATATGTGCAGAATTTCGGTCTTTACGTTCGTACTATCTCATTTTTAATGCTGAATTCAGAATCAGCGTCCCAAAAAACGTGGGAAATGGCTATTAACAGAAAAGTTCAATCAAATGTTGTGAAAGAAATCACAGAAGAGTAGGATACCATGTGAAGTAGAATGGAATTTTCATAAAAGAATGAAAAATTAATTTCTTTTTTTAATTTTAAATGTCATATTCGTAATCAGCGCGCAAAATTACATAGAAAATGATGTTTCAAATAAGATTTCATGATAAAAAAAATCGAAAAAATTTTGAAAAAAATCGAAAAAAAATTGTTTGTCTTTAAATATGATTTGAAACATCATTTTCTATGTAATTTTACGCGCTGATTACGAATATGACGTTTAAAATTAAAAAAAAAATTTTTATGTAATCTATGTTCACCTACTCTTTTGTGATTTTTTTCACAACATTTGATTGAACTTTTCTGTTAATAGACATTTTCCATGTTTTTTTTATAATTAGTGGCTCCTGAAAACTGAATTCTTGAGTACCAAAATGAAATTGTTTCGTAACTTCATAAAAACGCCATCCAAGGAAAATCGATTCAGTACATAAAGTAAGTGCTGTAATTTAAATTGAAAAAAGAAGAAACAAAAGCAAAAATGGCATTGTTTTTATATTTAAGATCGCCGCTTATATGCATCTCTTGAATAATGAGCCTGAATTCTTTACCTGTTCACATTATAAATGCCATGCCAATAGAAGATAGTAGCGAGTCATACAACATATAAACAGGAAATTCATAATTTGCATTACATACAAAAGTCCGCTCAACAAATAAAGTAAGAAAAAGTAAACTAGTTTCAAGACCTGAACAAGCCGTTTACAGCAAAATCAAGAATCAGTACAATGATTTATTGAAGTTAAATATTTTCAGCATATAAAAACATAAATATAAAATATTGGGTGTGTGTGAAAAATAAAAAGATGTACATTTGATATATAACAAGTGAATAAAGAATTCTACAGTTAGTTGTTAATCTAACGCAGAAGCGTAAACACCGTTTTTCTTACTATAATTTAATCACATGGTAGCAAAGCGAAATTCAGATCAGATTACATTGTGATTACAGTGCATTTTGTGAAATCGTTTGCATACAAACCTTGCTTAAAACAAAGTGTAAAGACAATCTATATTTCTTTCATTATAAAATAAAAGAAAAGAAAAAAAAATGAGTGTAAAAATTGATAATAACTCAATCGAAAAACTAAAAGGCAGCAGCAATTTTCATACCTGGAAATTCGCAATTAATAACATTCTCGAACTGAATGACTTAGAAAAATGTATTGCCATCAACGACAGTGGTGCAGTAATAGAAAAAAATGCAACAAAGTTGAAAAAAGCAAAAAACATCATTTCGCTCAGTGTTGACTCTTGAATATATGTCCATATACAAAAGGCGACCACAGCACATGGAATCAGGTCTACTTTTCAACGATTGTATGAAGATAAGGGCACAACGACACGAATCGGTTTAATTCGAAATTTAATTTCAATCCGATTAGAAGATTGCAGTGGCATGAAGACTATGTCGATCAGGTGGTGGATGTTGCCAACAAATTAAACGGAATTGGCTGGGAAGTCGAGATGAATATTTTGGTTCAATACTCTTGGCTGGTCTAACGGATGATTACAAACCTCTCATAATGGGAATAGTGGTGTAAAAATAACAACCGATGGTGTTATCAGTAAATTACTCGACAATCGTATTGATTCCAAAGAAGGGGCCTTTATCGCAAAGAATAAGTCGAAAAAGTCAAAAAAGAAACCAACGTCCGATAAAAAATGTGATTACTGTAGTGGCAAATCGCATACAGTCGACCAATGTTGGAAGAAACACGGGAAACCCGAGACGAATAAAAAGGGTAATAAGACTGTTATGTTCCTTATATTTTTAAAAATTTTGTACTGAAAGTGCAAGCGGGTCGTTTACGGAATATAACAGAAATGATACTTCTTATCTTTTTTCTTTAAATCGGTCCTTTAATATGAATCATTCTATACAATTTTTGTGTAAATGGCTTTGACAATGTTCTTGGGCACGTAATTATGTTGATTCCCGATGAAAATTGATAATCACTGCGTTGAATCGTGGTTCTTGGTAATTTTGCCGCTAATTCTGTGATATTCCTTCAATCCTATGATTCGCTGGTAAATTGCGTTGAATTTGTTGGTTAATGTCACACGAAATCACTTTTCTTGGCAATTAAGGCCGATTCACGAATAACTTGATGAATGTTAACGCAATGAAGGCGAACAATTAAATTAAATGACTCGTTCTTTATAATTTACCTTTTGGATGATAAATTGCGTGTTTCCTTGATGAGAGTCCAGATAAGAAGAACCAAACAGAAATTCGCTTCGAATGATTTGTCTGGATTTCGTTTTACATTTTATGAAATGTCAATTTCTTGCAATATGCGATGTTCTTTTGGCTCAGTTAGCCCGATTTAGTACATTGCCAATGCCCAAATACTTAATCAATACTTATACAATGCATGTGCGTCAACTTCACGATTGTTATTCGTTTCGTGTGCTTATTCAATTGACAGTGAATAATTTACGTAAATATCTTGCAATTTCTTGCATAAAATTGCCCAGTGTGTTCCTTTGATTATTTCAGTGTTTCAAATTTATGGTTTCATCGAAACCATAACAAGACTCCAGCCGCATTCATTGCGAAAGAAATAACTGGTGCACATGAAAAAACAATTGACTCTGCACTCTTAGTAACACGAAACAGAAATGCATGGCACTTGGACAGCGGTGCAACTCGTCATATGACCCCTCAAGAAGAGTTAATCGTTAAAAATATAAAGTCGGAAAACGTATAAATGATATTTTAACTTCTGATAATACGCAATTAAGTGGAAAAAAATGTGGCGACATCGAAATGACACTCAATGGTAGAGAATTCAACATAAGCAATGTATTACTCGTACCAAATATATCAGTGAACTTATTATCTGTATACAAAATTGCATGCAAGGGAAATAAGTTAATTTTTGATGTATACGGTTGCAAAATATTCAACAAAAAAAATGAACTAGTTTTGCAGTGCCAAGTAGAAAATGGTTTGTACACATTTCACAGTGACAATGAAAAATGTTTCATAGCAAGCAAGAAATATGAGAATGCAATGTTATGGCACACCAGACTCGGACACTTGAATTCACAAAGCATGAATCGAATGAAAAATGGTGCTGTCAGTGGAATAAAATATAATGATGACGTTCCTGAAATCGATAACTGTGAGGTTTGCGCACAGGGGAAACAAAGCCGAATGCCATTCAAACGATCAACAAATGAATCAAAAAACCTCATTGACCTAATTCATTCGGACTTACAGGGGCCCATAGCACCCATGTCCATTGGACATGCAAGGTATATCATGACATTTGTAAATGATTTTTCAAAGAAAATTTTTGTTTACTTATTGAAGAACAAGGGTGAAGCATTCAACAAATTCCAAGAATTTAAGAATTATGTCGAAACGCAAACCGAAAGGAAAATCAAAGTGTTGAGATCAGATAACGGAACGGAGTACATAAACCACAAATTTGAAGCATTGTTCAAATCGGCGGGAATTGAACATCAGCGAACGGCACCATACACGCCTCAACAAAATGGCGTAGCCGAAAGATTTAACCGCACATTATCAGAAAGGACAAATTGCCTCCTATTCGATGCAAATATTCCAAGGTGTTTTTGGGGCGAGGCAGTCAATATGGCTGCATACTTGATCAACCGATCAATCAATGCGAACAACAAAATCCCCGAGGAAGTATGGACCGGAAAGAAAGTTGACTTATCACACATCCGTCTCTTTGGTGCACAAATTATGGTGCATGTACCAAAGGAAAAACGACGAAAATTGGACCCAAAATCTGAAAAAATGATATTTGTTGGTTATGAACCACACTCAAAAGAATATCGTTGAATGAATCGAAAAACGCATAAAATAACAATCAGCAGAGATGTAATTTTCCATGAATCGGTCACTGCAAACAATTCAATCATTGTGATAACGGACGATCTAGATGATGGGAGACAAAATGGTTCGGATGATGATGAACAAGTAAGTCAAATTGATAACGTTAATGATTCAAGTTTAACAGATGAGCAAAATGAACCAGTATCAAGTGGTGATGATGATGCGGGTGGCAGTACGGGAGAAAAAAGTGATGATTCGCAAGACAGCACATATGTGCCAGATGAAAGTGTCGGCGATGTACAATCTCATCCAAATGTCACCACAAGGTCGGGGGTAAGATTTTGGAATTTTGCTAATTTTGCCCAAGAAATGGGGAACGATTTTGTTTTCAAATGTGATTCACTAGATGATCCGATGGGTGTGAAAGAACTAGATAAACGTGCAGACAAAAACCATTGGGTAAATGCAATGAAAGAAGAAATCGACTCGCTCACTGAAAACAATACTTGGACATTGTGTGATCTACCAAGGGGTGCAAAGACGGTTAAAAACAAGTGGGTTTTTAAAACAAAAAGAGACGTCAACGGTAATTTCGTGCGATACAAGGCCCGGCTGGTGGCCAAGGGGTACACTCAGCGCGAGGGTATTGATTATACCGACACATATGCACCCGTTGTTCGATATGCATCGGTGAGAATCCTAATGGCAATTGCTGTGCGACTAAATTTAAAAATTCACCAAATGGACGCGGTGACGGCGTTCCTACAGGGAGATGTTGACAATGAAATTTATCTTGAACAGCCAGAGGGCTGTCATGATGGCACAAATCGAGTCTGCAAGCTTCACCGTGCCATCTATGGCTTCAAACAAGCCGGTTTCATGTGGAACAAGAAGCTTGACGGGGCATTGACTGAACTTTTTGGTCTAAAAAGGTGCAAAATGGACCCGTGCATCTATTATTCATCGGAATTAAATTTGATAATCGCCATATACGTAGATGATTTCTTGATCTTCTATGAAAGTGAATCCGAATTGTCAAAAATTATGGACATGCTAAGCAAAACCTTCAAAATGAAGGACATGGGTATTGCAAGGGGCTGCATTGGAATCCGAATTACTCAAAAACAAGATGTAATCGAGCTGGACCAGTCTGTTTATGTCGAAGAAATACTGAAGAGATTTGGAATGGGTGAATGTAAGCCTGTGAACACACCGAGCGATACAAACTGCAAACTGTGTATCAACATGCCAGACGATGAAAACAGTAACGGAGAGCACATGTCAAAAATTCCATACCAAGAAGCAGTGGGCTCACTGTTATACTTAGCGCAGGGAACACGACCGGATATCGCGTTCGCGGTCAATGATGTCAGCCGTTTTAATTCATGCTACGGAACGGCACACTGGAAAGCAGTGAAAAGGATATTCAGGTACTTGCGTGGTACAACTAATTATAAACTTTCTTTCACAAAAACGCCAGATACAACGGGTGAAATAATTGGTTACAGTGATGCAGACTGGGCGTCCGATCTCGACAAAAGACGTTCATGCACGGGCTACGTATTCAAATTATCAAATGCGGCGATAACATGGCAAAGTACACGTCAAAGCACGGTTGCACTGTCTTCAACGGAGGCAGAATATATGGCGTTATCATCTGCAGTACAAGAAGCCATTTGGTTACGCCAGCTATGTGGTGAGGTTGGTTATAAATTACATGGACCAACTATATTGAAATGCGATAACCAGAGTGTGATCTTATTGGGTAACTCGGATGGCTACAGGAAAAGATCAAAACACATAGATATTAAGTTCCACCATATAAGAGAAAAAATCAAAACCAAGCAAATTGACGTTCAATACTTGAACACAAAAGAAATGGTAGCCGACTCGCTTACCAAAGCGGTTTCAAATGAAAAAACCATCTTCTGTGCAAAGTCCATGGGACTAAAATAAAATAATTGAACTTCGATTTGCAAGCGAAACGTTTTTTTTTGTTAATATAAGTCAATTACAATTTTTTTGGCATTGTGCAAAATTTATAAAGTCACTCCATTTCGAATGTAAAAAGAATGGTATCCAAAATACGTTTGAACACCAAACGGAGCAGTCATTAAAATATTCAATTGTTAAAAGTAAGAAATTTCTTTTATCGCTCGATTCACCAACATTTTTCTTTATAAAAAAATAAACTACTAGATAAATAGTGATTAAGTTAGATAAATGTGAATCAGTTAACCAATTTTTTTTGTCATTACATTCATTTCTTTGAATCTATTTTTTTTTGACCAGTTTTTAAAAATTTTCTTGAATAAACAATATGGGCAGTGGTGAGTCGAAAACACAGAAAGTAGTAGATACCAGCGGTACGATAAATAACAATGTAGTTATCACAGATGACCACACAGCGGAGAAGACACAAATATTGCTACTCATTTTGTGCGTGCTAAGGCTAATTGAATTCGTGTACTTTGTCTACAATAATCATAAGCGTAGAATTGAAAAGAAATATGCAGGAAAGTTGACACCAGCCAGACCAACCGGTGGAAATCAAGCTTGAACAAATGTGTCTTACCTTTTTATTAAAGATAGATTTTTGTATTTTTAAGACCAATAACAAAAATAGAGAGGGTGTGAAAAATAAAAAGATGTATTATCTGTGTCAAAAATATGTTCCTGTTTCTATCTCATTCTTACATTTGAATAAAATTATGGGCAATAGCATAATACATTTTTTGTGATTAATCGAGATACAATACTACAACATGCAAATACACTGACAGTTGATCTGTGGACCATTCACAATACAAACGAGAACTTGTATATTTGTGAAATGTGATTGTATGTATTGTCAATTCTATGATCGCAATTTACCAACAGTGATTTGAGTGAAAAAAATGCGCATTTTATCACAACGAACATACACACAAAAAACGTTTGGGGTATGTTCATGATATTCATTGGTGACAATACATGTTTACCACAGTTGTATTTGAGTCTACCACATGCAACGTAATAAATGTGACATAGTATTAGTTTGACAGCAAAACTTTTTCACAATGAGTCTGTTCAACATGCGCACATATTTATAAAAACTTGCATGTGGTAGAGTCAGATACAACTGTGGTAAACATCTATTGTCACCAATGAATATCATGAACATACCCCAAATGTTTTTTGTGTGTACCAGATGAAATGGCATGTAAAATCATTCACCAAATCATTAACGGACTCACGACAACGAATATTTTTTGTTATCGGTTATGGATGCCTGTTACAAAAAAAAAAATTAATTCACAAATCGAAGAAACATACACGTTTTTATAAGTACGCCAAACATACAAAATACATACTCTTGTTTAACTATTTTCAAGTAGAGTGAAACTTACTCTTATTTCTGCAAACGAATCGATCAGAATACATACTCTGAAGTTCCGGTCATTCGTGCAATGGTTTCAAAATTATTATTACTCTCATATCGTAATGAAATTATGCGTCCTTTTTGGACATCTTAGAGTTTTTTTTTTGTCGGTCATTTCGTGTAAAACAATCCATGATAAATAAAATGTAAAAAAATCAGAGCAAATGTATTATTATATGCATCAAAGAGAACTAAAATGGAATGAAATCAGAGTTTTGGGACTTGCATAAACAATAAATGTTACCGTTATATAGTGACAGAGTTTCCATTGCAAAACTGTATGCATGATAACATTGCCAATATTCTGCAATAGCTTAGTAATAAGATCGACAGAGAGTGATTGATTGATCGATCCTTTTCTGATCATATTAAGCATATCTAACATCATTTATTGAATATAACCAACACAAAGAAGAATTACCGAAACATTATGTAGCGATCACAATGTTTTGTAAGCATGTGAATGTAGTAGGGCATCAAATATACCCAATAAAAAAATATTGCGCACAATTCAGCCCACACTGAGCATTGCAATGGTAAGACAAGCGTACGGATAAAAGAGATAGAAATAGGAACATATTTTTGTCACCGACTATACATTTGATATATAACAAGTGAATAAAGAATTCTACAGTTAGTTGTTAATCTAACGCAGAAGCGTAAACACCGTTTGTCTTACTATTTAATCACATTTGTTATAAAATAAATTCCGGGAATTATTTATTTCACAAATAAAAAAATGTATGAAAATTTTCATGTAATTGCAAGACACACACGCCATCTATTGAGAACAATTCATGCTTACACATTTTGCCATCATGCTGGTACACGGCGCAAACAGTCTTTTTTTTTTCTTTGTTCTGTCAAGACGCTCCCATGATATTTACTGAATTATTTTCCAATTTATTTTGAATGTCATTAAATTAAAATAATTGCAGAAAATTTTGTATAACAACGCATGCAATGACAAAGGGTATGCATGTACATTTCAATGGACATAGTCTGTAATTTTCAATAAACAGTATATGTCCATTGAAATGTACATAGTTTATATGTGTTAAGCTCACAGACGTAAAGAACCAAAACGACAAATCCCGCTATTACTATAAATCCGACGCAAAAATAAGAATCCGAATCCATGGGTCTACCCCTCAGGTTGGAGCTATAGTTTTCGTAAAAAAAATTATCATTAGATTTCAATAAAATGTAAACAGGAACTTACCCAGAATGATCAAATAACTTCAATGAATTAACGAATTGCTCTTGCGAATGAACATTTGTTGACATGCTCCAGTTTAAAAAATTCTAACAAAAAGTGAGTTAATTATTTGGAGTGAAATTATACATATTGCTGCCAATTCAAATACGTTACAATTCAAAATGGCTAAATATATTATGGAGTTTCCACACAAAATATAAATTTTAACATAAAATGTAGAAGTTTGTTTTTGAAGAAAAAAAATTATAATGGTATTATTTCCATATAAAATAAATGGATTTTTCTACAATTGCGGTCTTAATATGAAACTTTTTTGTTATCATTTAAAACATAAATAGTTTTGATATTCTGAAAAACGATCATCTTAATGAAAAATATACATATTTAATACAATGATGGTGGATATTTTTGTTATTGACGTTTATTAGGGGATATTTCAACCGCTTAAATTAAAATAATAACATATTTTCCAAATCAAAAGTGTGCCAAAAAATTACTGGTCAGCAAAGTCAGTAAGAATTGTTGTTGTTTCACAACTTTATATTCAGTTCGTGCACGATGACTTTTCGTTCGATTTAACGTAAAAACAACATTATGTCACTTTCATCTGAGTCTATTTGAAAATATTGATTTGACAATAAACACTAAGCGAACTAAAATAAGACAAATGTATAGATCTTAAAATAAAATATTCTATATAATTTTTCGCTAAAGCTTAAATGAATTCAGTTCGATCTCTAATGAAGAAACATTTCACATGCTAAAAGTCAAGTATATATTATTAATTTCATCTTATCTTCAATGTTTTGTGTATGATATTGGTAAACAAGTGTAAAGCTTTTCAATTGAAACAAATAAATATCAACAATGAAATTGTATTGTATATTCTGTCTCTGAAACAGAAGTAACCAACATTTTTAATTCAAATATTTTGATTCAAATTTCAATTTGTACCAATTTTTTTGCGTATTAGTGTGAAAAAATGGAGCTTTGCCAATTTATATAATTTCACCTTTCGTTACACAAACATATATTACTCAAGAATTTAAATGCTTTTAGATCTTTTTGCCATCGAAATACTTGAAGATTTAAGTATAGTCCAACTGATCGCTGTAAAATTAATATTACACTAATATTAATATAAAACTAATCACTGTATATATGTAGGTTCGAGGTAAAAAATTCAGAGGGAACTTCTAAATTTGAAAAATGACGAGGGGGAGGGGGTCTAGTTACTGATTACATGAATTTCACAAATATTACACTTTGGCATTTATTTTGTCTGCATCTAATTTGGAGAAAATGTGAAATCATTGTCAATTATATGATTATTGAAAGCAGACTAAAAGGATTGACTGCAACCATATTATATATTTGATTGAATTAAATCCATAAGTTACTTTCATGCTATTTTCCTTCAATAGCAGAAGTATTGGGCATACATTTGAATATTGGCATATAAATACCATATCGATATCCAAATGTATTGTATTGATTGTCGATCAAAAGCTTCAACTTTTCACGATATCATCAATCAAGGGATGGAATATGATGTGTAAGAACTGCTTTCTTTGAGGCCATATTCAAATTGTTGGTTAAATTATGAGTTATAGATATTTAATTTGAATTCAAAAAATACATTGTCAAAATAGAGCATGCGGACATTGATTTATAATGATTATTTGTACTTAGAAATAGATATGGCAAAACAGATACGATTAGTACGTCCTACAACAACAATAACAAATAAAATGTGAATTTGATTTCATACACACAGTCGATTCATTAGACGCATTCATTATTATTTTTGTGTGGAATTTTTGATTCCGATTTGCACTAGATAAAAGATACATATGAAAAAAAGAACAAAAGTGCATTCAATAACAATTTCCATAACAAAGAAATTTCAGTCATTCGCACGCACCGGTCGACGAACATATTGATAGGTTTTTAGCAACTTATATAGCAGAATATCCCATTCATTTTTCAGCAAAGCGATATGGTTCACATAACTAAAAATTATCAAACATAATTTATTAATTTATTAATTTATTAATTTATTAATTTATATATTAATTGTTCAAGCCACTATCGGTAGCTACGCCTGGGCAGCCATCAAAAAAATATTCTCTGGAAAACACTTTTTTATAATTACGTTTTTGATTTTCTTAGTTTCAAATTAACAAAATTAATAAAATCAGTTATAAAATTATCGGCATCTAATTATTTGTTTCAATTTTTTTCAAAAAAAGTGGCAATATTACGGGTGTAATGAAAATTCAAAACCAAAAGAACTTTGAATTATTAAGTCAATTATGTTCATCGAAAATTTCAAATGCTTTGTTGAATACACACATTAAACGTTTGTTTTTTATTTGATAGTATTTAAAAAATTTGTATTCTTTTAGTATTTTTTTTTTCAATATTCTATATTTTTGGTTTGTATATGATAAAATTACATTTTGTTGTTCACATAATAAATAATAATTGACAAAACTCCTATTCTTAATCAATTTGTTATTGACTTTAATGTTAGCTCGGATTTAACTAAAAATAGACTGAATGAGTTATTTAAGAGACTGGTTAATTGATTATTGTACATTTTTTGACTGGATTCAATGTTGCAATTTGATAATCGCAGTGACTTGCTCCGCAATCATCAGGATTGACAATAGATTGTTGAATCGGAGCAATTATTGAATCATTTATTTTTTGTAAATTAATATGTAAATATTGTATAATATTTGAATAAACCATATTTTGGAGAAGAAACGCTTTATGGTGCTGAATAATAATAACATTTTTTCACACACACGTTTTCTGAAATTCTGTTAGTAAACAAAAATTGTTGTTTGAGGAAATTTTTTTTTCATCTGTTCTCTTTGGAAAAAGGGTATTCATTTTGTTTTTTGGAAAAGTATTAGAATAATAGCTATTACTTTTGCTTTATCCTATAACACAGTAATAACTTCGGTATTTTTTCAATCCTATTACTATTTCGAAAAAAAGTGATAGTTATTACTGCTCCTATTACACATTAATAAAATAATAGGTTTGGCATTTTTTTTAAGCCTATTACTTTTTCAACAAAATGTACTGTGCTATTACACAATTCTATTACTTTTGAAAAAGTAATAGGAAAAGTAATAGATATTACTTTTTTTACGTCTATAGTTTTCACCATCACAGCGACATATTGAATGCAATATCCGACCCAAACGAAATGAATTCAAGCATCGAAAGAAAATGTTGAAATCTTCTTGAAAATATTGGTTTAACAACGCCATCTCAAGCAGAATTAAATGTGATCTCAAAGAAAGTTAGGGCCAGTGTAAAGGTGCATCTTCATTGATTACCTTGAAAAAAATCAATAAAATGTACACAAATTATCAAACATCCTAGTAATGATACTTATATCTTTGTCATCTTAACGGCTCTGCGTCTTATCGTTTATGGCTTTTGAAAAAAAAATATTGTATTCTGTGAATGTGGATCATCATTAGACATTTTTCTGAAAAAAAAATTTGATTTAATAAATTATCAATAAATAACTATTCTCAATTTGATTTGAGTTGTACCCATTATTTTCATCATAACTATTATAAAATAGTTATTATGAAGCGAGCCTCGTGGTAATAAAAATACTATATTTGCTATCTACAGTCATGGACGAAATTGAGTATACGGTTCAGTATACAGTTTTCTTATGAATATTTAGCCCGTGCGAAAATAAAGTGACTGACTAATTTGGGACGTAAACGGCTGACTATGATTGAGTGTTTTCAGTGCAAATAGAAGTTTTCAATCGATTGTAGTTAACTATAAGCAGTCAATTTCAATCGTTTTTAGACGCTTAATTTGGGACAATCGGCTAACTGTGATTGTTTTTCATACAAAATCGTCATAGACATTCAGTCAGTCAGTTACTTTTTTTTCACATGGGAGTTAATATTCTTAACTAATCCTTGCTTTTCCGATCGGAAAATGTGAAAAATAAATGGATTTTGCCCTGTGGAGAACAAAATTTCGATACCTATCTATAGAAGTATCACTTGCCGAGACTGATCCATGGATTCTCAGGAATTAACCTGAATTCCAGAACTTCCTATATGGAATTTCATATAAAATTATGCGCACTGATTTTTATATGAAATTCTATATGGGAAGTTCTGAAATTCAAGCTAAATCCTGAGAATCCATGGATCAACCTCGGCAAGTGGATCAACCTCGAAAGATTTTTTCACCTTTGAAATGCAGATTTAATTTGATAAGTCAAAAATAATTTTTTCTCATTGAAAATTATTTTTTTTAATTTACTTATTTTTTGGAAAAATTAATGTGATTCTGATAACCACTGAAAAATATACAGTATTTGCAATTTATAAGGTACAAACAAATTTTGAGAAATGACACAAATTTGTGCCAGTTTTCTGCACATTTTGTATTGTTTTGTGCAGAAAACGATTCTCTGCAAAATTGTGCAGTAAAACTGCGCATCACCCGTCTGTTTGTACTTTCAAGCTTTCCAACATCGACTAATATTGATTTTTTTGATTACAGCGGTTAGTTGTTCGGCATTTTGTTTACTACTCGACAGTAGAATTCTAACCATGTCAAAATACACACCAATAGAGCGTTCCTAAATCGTTGAGCTGTACATTGAAAATCGGAAATCAATTATTTTGACTCAACGTGCAAAAATTTCCCGAAGAAATGCACATGATCCGAAGTCAATTCGTGCTTTATATTCAAAATGCAAGTCCATTGGTAGTGTAACGAGATGTGCCTCGTTCGATTATACCACGCGGAGCACAATCAAACACAAACATCACCATCGCACAGGACCTTAAAGCGGAAGAGCCAAATGTTTCTAATAGACACCGTTCTCAGGTTTTGGGCATCAGTACATCGTCAATGCGGCGTATTTTACGATTTTATTTGGGTGCGTTTCCTTACAAGATGCAAATAGTGCAACAATTGAAGCCAGAAGACTATCCCAGATGCTTGCAATATGGTAAAACAATGCGAGATATGGCACAAAGTGAAGATGATTTTTGGAGCAAAATCATAATGAGTGACGAAGCACATTTTGATTTGCACGGCAATGTAAATAAGCATAATTGCCATTTCTGGGGAACCAAAAAACCACAAATAGTCGAGGAAAAACCACTCCATGACGAACGAGTAACAGTTTGGTGTGGAATATGTGCGAATTGCATCAATTTATCGTTCTTTTTCGAAGACCAAAATGGCAAAGCAATCAATGTTGAGCGTTATCGCACCATGATCGATACTTTTTTGCGTTCAGAGCTCGAGAAAAATGATTTGGAAGACTACTGATTCCAACAGTATGGCGCTTCAGCCCATACAGCTCGTTTAAGTATCGATTTATTGAATGAAATTTTCCCAGTTCGTCTAGTGTGAAAAAACGGCGATTTTGATTGGCCACCGCGTTCACCTGATTTGACAGCTCCAGACTTCTTTTTGTAGGGATATTTGAAGGAAAAGAAGACTAGTCGTCAAAAAACTCTCAGAGACTTGAAGATAAATATTCGACGCGAAATCGCTTCCATATCGACAGAAACTTTGAAAAATGTCATGAAAAATGCTCAAAATCATGCTCAACTATGCTTCAAAGAAAAAGGCAAGCATTTGCGAGATATCATATTCCTAATGCTACCAACTGTACTGGTTTAATCAGTATCATACTGATTTTTCGTTGTGAAAAGTTATTAAATTCCATACTGATAAAAGTACTGATTTTTCCAAATAAATACTGATTTCATACTGATTTTTCCCAATAGCAATATTTTTGAACATTTTGTATTAAAAGATCCACAAAAAAAGATTATACGTATAAATTTGAAATAATTTTTCAAAACATAAACTGCAGTGGTGTTTGAGAACGCACTCTTTTTCAGCTTTATGTCAAATACTATCATAATTTTTAATCACGATGAAAATCAGTGCGACATTGTCATCATTGACTCTGTTGTTTGTTTGTGCAGTGTACACAGTGCTTCATTAACATTTGATTCTTAAAATCAATAAAAATATTGATAAATAATCGTTTTTAGTTTACATTGCAATGGCAAGCAAACGTGGAAAGTGTATTTTTAATGAAGAATTGGCAAAAAAGTACCCATTTCTTCAGAATTGCAAAAATAAAACAAACAGTGATGTTTAGTGTGATTTGTGCAAATCTGAATTTTCATTGCTAATGCGGGAAAAACAGACATTGAAAAACACATCTCAACTGCAAAACACCAAAAAGCAATAGCATATGTAGCACGTTCGTAATCGCTTCTTGACTTTCAAACCAGTTAATACCACGATGGCTGCATGTGAAGGTGTTTGGACATATCATGTTGTCAAAGCCAATCATAGTTTTGCATCGGCTGATTGTGCATCAAAATTATTTAGAACATGTTTTGCAATGAAAGATTTTAATTGCGCAGGCACAAAAACTGAAGTAATAATAACCGATTTTTTTTCTCCACTTGCTGAAAAAATGTTAAAAGACGAACTTTCACACTGTAACTATGTATCTTTGTCAACTGACGCTTCAAATCGTGAAAATATAAAAATGATGCCCGTTGTTTGTCGATATTTCATTCCAAATGAGGGTGTTAAAGTAAAAATGTTGGAGTTTACATCAGAAAAAGATGAAAAATCTGAAATCATTGCATCGCTATTGATTTACACAGTACAAATTTTGGATCTTGTGAACGAGGAGGTCAAAACAATGTTTATTTTCGATTAAAAGAATGAAAATCATTAATTCTTGGAAAGGGATTTGCTGCCGACATCGTTTGCTAAGTTATTATGTATATCTTATATTTTTCAGATGATGCGCACGATTATCTTCCAATGTGGACAGAAGAATTCGTATTGTTTCAAAGTTATTCATGGATCGAACTTTACACTTTTCCTGAATGGGTTACTGTCAAAAATGTGTTCAAAATGCTTTCCAATAAAACATCATTTGATATGAATACCAATTCGTCAGCTGTATTTGAGCAATTTGGTTTTGTAAAAAACTATTGTATCAATGACAAAATAACTGAATGGAATTCAAACAAGGTGTCAACGGAAAATCGATGGGTCGAAGTATACACACAATTTCAAAGCAAGAACGTGCCGTTTTCTCAATTTTCGCACACATTGAATATGTCCTTTGTTTTCTTGGTTCATCAGCTCTAGTTGAGCGCTTGTTCGCAAAGGCTAAAAATGTGTGGAAACAGGAAAACCCGGCTCTACAGATAAAAAGGCTAAAATCGATATTGTTTGTGAAAAGTAACAAGCAACATGGAATATACTTGTACAGAATTTCATAGATTGCTTAAAGCTCGTCCAGAAATTTTACGAAAAAGAGGCTCGGAAATAATGGGCCCTTTTAGAACAACTAGTTGACAGCTGTCAAATAGTACTAATTTGGTACTAAATTTGAAATATCCAACAGATGGGGCTGTTCTACTACACCGATTTTTGTCGGCTCAGAGACACAATACTCGAGGAAAACTATTACTTCAAAAGGATTATAATGATTTAATGCGTTTTTTTTTTTATTATTTTGTTATTATAAAGGATTTTGGAATTGAAAAGATTTTTAAAAATTTTACAGAATACAGATGTGTCATTTTGTTCTCTTTTTATTGACACGTCATCTGGAAAGAAACTGCGCAGCAAAATAGCAACAAAAAAAAAACAAGCAAATTGCGCAATACAACAAATGTTACCGAACATTCTAGTTCAATTCGTTGTCACTAGACATATTAATTACGGTATAGATGGCGCTTCAATCGCGGATTTTATAAGACTTCTCGAACATGTTTGGAAATGTTTTTTTTTTATGAGTCATTTGTTCATTTGCTGCGCAATAACTTCATCCATGCTGTATTTCCACTGTATAGTTCCCCTGTATCAGGTTCTTATTGGTCAATTCTGGTGAGAGAAATTCAAAGTCGTCAATGAATTACAATTATTTTGTGAAATACACAGACAGAACTATTTGTACATCTAGTACGACTTATTTGAATTTTGACGTTTTTCTACATGTGTTGAAAAATTCACAACATTGTCGTACACAGATTTCTATACGTTTTATTGAGCGGGAAGAGGGGAAACATAGCTGTGTGCGAAAATATTTCTCCTTCGCACTCAACTGTATATAAATAGTATAGAAGTATGTGTACGAGTCGTACAGTACGATTATGTTGTGAATTTTTCAACAGACGCAGAAAAACGTTAAATTTCAAAAAAGTCGTAGTAAATGTACGAACAGTTCTGTCAGTGTATATATAAGAAAAAATGCATTTTCAATTACTCTACTTACTCAAACACATAATAAGTGCTTTAATTTGAAGTGTTTTTTTTTTATTTTTATTTTTTTTAATCGGCAAATGTGACTGTCACCCCACGTTGGATTTAGTACACTAGTGACGCTATCTAATGTGTATTTTTTAGATTTAGTACAGAAATGTCGTCATCTTATGGATAATTTCAGGTTTGCAAATGTCAAGTCAGGTGTACTAAAAGGGCCCAATTTTCCTTCAGTCATTTTCGAGGCTCTTTCAAGTCAATATAAATATGATTTCAAGCAATTGAAATCTGTTGATAATGTCAGCCTTGGCGCGATGTCAGTTACGAAAGATTCGGACGAAGAATAACAATTATTTTCATTTATAATTTAGTTTATATAATTCACATTCCTTGTAAAGCTTATTTTTAAAATATACTGATTTTCGAAAGCTGATGATACTGATTTATACTGATTTTGCAGAAGAGAAATACTGATTTACTGATAAAACTAGTTGGTAGCATTAAATATTCCACACATGATGTAATCAAAGTTTATTGTTAAATATTATATAGCCCAGGCCCGTAACCAGAGGGGCGCTATAATAGGGGGCGCAGAGCAACCCCGGAATTTTTTTTCGGCACCCCCTATAAATTTTTAGCTGTTTTTGAAATTCTATGTATATTTTTACATAGTATATTTATTTGTCTAGGATCATTTTTCCTATTTCGCTATTCATAAGATATACTTATGCTAGTTTCAATTTATTTTACTATTAATTTTCAACTCAAATAGTCAAATAAAAATCCAAGATATTTTTGTCACTATGTTGAACGAGATGTGATTGAAGATAGTTGTGGTCGGTGTAACCATGTGTGTTATGTGCAAAAAAACCACTAAAAAACTCCAAAAATCAATTGAAGCATAAACAATGAACAGGTATGTTTGTAAAGTGTCTCGCATTTCTTTTATATTTAGTTGTAAAAAATCTATAACAAGCAATAACATTCTTGTTGTCAACGATAATAATAACGATATGCTGCATTTTATGAATGGATTGTTAGGTACGCTCGAGCCAGCCAACCAAATTCTTCAAAAACGCAATATCGGCTTTCGAACGCAATTCCAGTTATTGAAGCTGTAATTGCTCATTTAAAAAAAATTCGAACTGATGAATCATTCAATCACTTCATGGAAGATACAGAAGTTACATTAAATAGTGTAACTGTTGAAAATGTGCCCACAACAAAGAGAATTGGTCAACGCTCAAATCGCTTATCAGATTCGAAATCCTCATATTTTGAAGTGATACTGGAAAAAAGGTTTGAAAATGGAAGAAAGGTTTGATAATAACAACAACATATTGATGGCAATATCCGATTTGATTAATATAGATTCAGATGACTTTAATATCGATTTTCTGATACCATTAGTTGATATTGGTCTTAGTTTACCATCGGAAGCTGAATTGAAGCTGTCCTTCGTATGTGTATGTCGGATCAGCGTTTATGAAACTTGTCATTTCTAGCTCTTGAAATCAAACGGCTTTCACTCATAAAAGAAGATGATAATATGCGAAAATTTACAGAAGAATACAATTATTTCAATGTTGTAATTTTTATGATATACAAGTTTTGAATAAATAAATAGCACGTCTCAATACGAATGAGTGTAATTTTAATGTGTATTTTCTAAACGGTAGGAAATTGAAATTGAGCACCCCCAATACTTGAGTGCCCCCGCCACTTATTTCTGGTTACGGGCCTGAATCAGTCAATATCAAAAAATTCTTCGAATTATTCTCAAAAATACACTGCCAGTCGGGCTGGGCCGTAAGGCTTAATGTGAAACGTGGGACTGAACACAGTATTCGCTGAAACTAATATCTATAGCAAGGATTGATAAGCAACATGGCATTTTGTTGATATAGTAAAATGAATGCATTTTCAGTACTTTTATAAATCCTTCATACTTTTAATTAAAGTTCCCACAAAGAGCTATACTAAAAGTACCCTTCAGAATGTTGATCCACATATAAGCTATATACCGTTGGAAAGGGGATGCTTGGGACTATCATCTGGCAAAGTTTAGTCAAAATCGTAGGCACCGTTTTTCCACAATGGCCCTTTGAATTTGAGTTTTCTCCCTATTTTCGTCGATATAATCACAATCGACTACTTTAAATTTTTTTGGATCCTTTTCAAACCCCATAATTTATACACCATTCGAAAGGTATTTACAAGCTCTTTCCAAATCAGTTTGGATCACTTGAATCACCCAATTTATATGTCCAAAGTGACATTTGGAATTCCAAGCTGAACCATTTTTTGCACTGGAGTACACAAAGGACATAATAAGAAGTCCCCGAAAAATTGGTGGTCCCTATGTGTCCAATACATCATTTGAAAGGTAATTTTGTGGCGAATCCAAAACTGTGGTGGGCCTAAGAGTTAACCACATTCATTTCGGAATTATGAGACTATATCTCAGATCATTATTATTGAGCAAACAGCAGTTTTCGTTTTTTCACTCCAAGTTCCCTCAAAGAGCTATACTACAAGTACCCTTCAGAATGTTGACCCACATATGAGCTATATACCGTTGGAAAGGGGATGCTTGGGGCTATTATCTGGCAAAGTTTAATCAAAATCGTAGGCACCGTTTTTCCACAATGTCCCTTTGAATTTGAGTTTTCTCCCTATTTTCGTCGATATAATCACAATCGACTACTTTAAATTTTTTTGGATCCTTTTCAAACCCCATAATTTATACACCATTCGAAAGGTATTTACAAGCTCTTTCCAAATCAGTTTGGACCTCTTGAATCACCCAATTTATATGTCCAAAGTGACATTTGGAATTCCAAGCTGAACCATTTTTTGCACTGGAGTACACAAAGGACATAATAAGAAGTCCCCAAAAAATTGGGGACCCTATGTGTCCAATACACCATTCGAAAGGAAATTTCATGCCCTAAAATTACCTAGTTGGGTCCAAGGACTTACCTCCAACTCATTTCAAAAATATCAATCAATTACCTCAGCAACCTACCAATATTGAAAAAGGTCCTTAAACAAAAAAAATTTAAGGGGTCGGGATAGGGACCCAATTCCAAAAACAGTCCGAGGGATTAGCATTCTGGACCAGATCCCAAAAAATGCGCAATCAGTTTGAATCTAGTTCGACCCCTAGGCGCCGAACAAACATACAAACAAACATACAAACATACAAACATAACACGATTAACATACTTAATGTTTTGAAACTATGTTTCACATTAAGCAATAACACGATTAACATACTTAATGTTTTGAAACTATGTTTCACATTAAGCAAAATAGGGAATTGAACGACCCTGTATATTTTAGGTAGTATAAATGAAGTATGATAACAAAGTTTGACTGTCTCCACTTTCCGAGACCCAATTCAGTGCAGCAAACTGTTGGCTGTATTTCGGTTCATTTCAAGCCCATTTATCATTCTGTATCACTTTTTTACCAATTTGAATGACGTTACTCCAATATAAAATAATATTCATAAGAAAAATGTATTCTGAACCGTATGCTATTTTGTCCATGATTGTATATATTCTCAAAATGTTGTTATATTAAGCGCCAATAATTTTTCGAGAAGCTCTCTTTCAAGGAGACATTCAGCGCTGACAACGGCCTTGAATTTGTTTGAATTGATATTCTTTGTGCAAAAGTATGGGATGGTCCTTAAGTGTGTTTTCTTTTCAATTTCAAATTATAATTTAAATTCGAAACTTAATTTTACTCAAATCTCATTCTAAATATTGTTTCATGCAATTGGACTACACTTTAATCTTAATCCATTACGACAGTAAAAATGCTGCCTTTTATCATAAGTGTTAACTTAAACTTAATCTTGGATATATGTTTGGAATTGGGTATATTTCAATTAATGTTGATGTCTTCAATAGAAATATTTCCATAATAATAACTTTTCTGTTTCATATATTTTTAAATACTTACACAAAGAAAACACGTATTAGATTGACAATATATTCAGTTTAGAAATGTCAAAACGCAACAAATTTTGCGATTTTCTCAAATGTTGAATTTCATACAAAATGGCAACACTGACATTTTCTTTTTTTCACTGTATATGGTTGAAAGAATCATAACATTTGTTGTGTTTTAACATTTCTTAACTGAATACATTGTCAATCTAATATGTATTTTCTGTATGCACTCTTTAGAGTTTGCGTATAACTAACAGAAAACCAATGTATATTTTGGACTTTGTTTTCTAGTGTCCACTAACGTCTTTCATCGTAATTTTTCAGGTCTTTATAAAATGGAAATCATCGTTTTTTCCCTAAATTTAGCGGAAATCTTCTATATAAATAAACAGTTTTCACTCGTTTTGCTTATACTTTTACTATCGTTAGATCATGGATCTGATCGTGTAATGTTTTCTTAATATTCAGTTTTGTGTTGAACATATATTTTGGACTAAAATATTTGCTTTTGAATTTGTAAGCACCTTTCAATTTAAATTTAATAAACTTCATTATAGTAGATTAATTGAGTTACAAATACTCTTTTATATACATATAAAACATATTGAATTTGTAAAAAATAAAATTTTTCCATTTAATTTAGTTTCATTAAGTCTAAAATTTTCAATCTTCATTGACTCCAGTTGATTAGTATTATTGTTTAACTTTGACTTTGGCACATACATACAAGTAGAGGATTATAATAATGATGATACCTATTTTAATCAATGAAATGGCTGTCTTTACCGTTTCTTTTTTAGTTTTTGTTTAATTGTTTTTCCAATTTTACCACAATTTTGTAATGTTATTTTTTCCATCAGACCTATATTCACACAATTGCGAAATAAACAAAGGCTGAGAGCAAGTCTTTAAGCTATTTGCAAGAAATTATACAAGCGGTGATATGGTGAACTATCAAACTCTGTAGAAAACGATTGTGTGCATTCAAACAATTTTAGCGAGATTTTGTTTCGCATAGAATGCAGCACTGTTGTACTGAAATTTTGAACTATATTGCTTGCAAAGATTTTGTTGTTGTAAATGCGTATATTTGTATTTATGCTCTCAACCTTTCATAAAAATAATAAAAATTCTTAAAGCATAGGAAATAGGACCAAAGAGAAATAAAACAGGGAGAAAGAGTGGAGTTCCAGGAGCATGGAAAAGGAAAGAAAAAGAGAGGGATTTGAATTGAGAAAATGTGAAACGGTGGAATTTGTTTCCTTTGTAACTTATGAGTTGAGATTTTCAATAATTGTTTTGCAATTTCATTATTACATTTTGTTTGTTGATATTCGCTGATTTTGAAACGTTTAATGTGATCTATTGAAAAGTTAACAATCGTTGATTGCATTGATGCTGTTGCCACGACCCCTCTCTGTCCATATTAATGATGAAAGTGAAAAAGAAAAGAGGAAAAGACCCATTAGAAAAGACAATAAAACATGTGATTCATTTGTTGTATTTAATGGAAAATGATTAAAACATGTATTTTTTTTCTTTTTTTGTATTATCATATCAACCACTTGAAGTTCATAAAAGAATAGATATAGTAGCAATCCACTTCAAATATAATAGATTCATTCACTATAACAACTTTGCCCTTTTAGTTGCTATATATATATGAACGGTTCAGAGTAAAAATGTTATGTAGAAAAGTTCCGTGGAAAAATGTTATTATTGAATGTATTTTTTGTTGTTTTTTGTATTTTGAATACACTGAATAATAACATTTTCCTACGGAACTTTTATACATAATATTTTCACTCTGAACTGTTCATTTAATCCTTGTCTTGTTCTTTCTTCTATAATCCTTCTTTTATTTCTAGGAAGTTTTCTTATAATCAAATGTGATAGATTCTGTTTAAAAAATGAAATTTTTTGTAATCATCGATGATAAATTATCTTTTTTTGAATAATATTGTTTTTCAAGTGTTCCGAAATTAATTGAGTGATATATTTTCTTTACCAAATTAACGTTTATTATCTACACTCTGCTATAATAATAATTTAATTTTCATTAGTGCTAATGAAATCAACACAACTAAAGCAAATAACCGCTCAAACCGAAATGAATTTTTTTATAAAGGCATAACATTATATAATGAATTGCCATTAGAAATAAGAAATGAAGAATCCATGAATAAATTTCAAAACAGATTAACGAAATATATTATGCAAAACTATTAAACAATGATGTAAAATGGATAAATTGAAATAAATAAATTATTATTATGTTATACATATAGGATTACATTTAAATTTGTTTTGAAAAGACATACCTGGCATATCAATGTGATCTGTTCCACCAGTTGTTGTGGTTATTGTAGCAAATGTGCAGCGCTTTTGTCGTTTCAACGCAGGCTTCCGAGTGTGATAATATTGCTGATGGGCTAAACGACGACAGTTATGTCGATTGTAATTGCTTTGCATGCTACGCGATCCGTCCATACTATCGCAAGAGCTGCATGTATTCAGATATCGTCACGACCGATTTCCAGAATACTGATTCATGGATGAGTAACTTGCTGCCGATGCAGCAACCATAGCAGCCACATGACACTGTATAAATATATTTGGCATTTATTAAAGGATATATAATTTCTCATTTCTATTTCTATCTAACTATTCATTCATATAGGTTTCAGTTATTTTCAATTCTAATATTAGATAGTTCATCGACTTGTGACTTGACTTTTTGAAATGGCGACATTTTAAAATGCATATGGACGATATATATGTATCTACTAATGTGTTATTGGAAATTTCAAAATTGTACCACAATTTGGGGAATCAAAATAAAATGTACCAGTACCTACAACAACAGAATAATATGTAACAGACATGACCATGGACAAACAATATGTATATTAGAGTAATGTGAAAGTCAGACAAAATTCAAAACGGATATTCTACATAGCCATACACACAAGTTAAGTGGAAGAAGCAGCAGGTTACATCTGAGCCATAAACTTTAAAAAAAATTAAATTTAGTGCTTCCGCCGGGCAGTGTTTTTTTTGTATGAAAATGAAATATAAAATGTATGGAAAATTTAATGATGTTTTTCCAAGGGGCGAGACACGGCTGTTGAGTTTTTCTAGTATTTCTAGTATTTCTCCATATAACGCATGTAAGCCAAGCCTCCTAATATTGCAAATATTCTTTTAGTTTTCTCTAGTATTTTTTCGTGTCCACACCTTGTGTTTTTCGAATAATAATGATGAAAAATTTGAATTCTATTATTATTATTACTACTGCACCGAACAGCGTTTCTTCGCCAAAGGTGGTTTATTTAAATAAATTTGGAAAATTATTTACAATTAATTTACATAAAAGTAGTTGATTCAATAATTGTATCGAATCAACGATCTATTGCCAATCCTAACGATTTCGGAGCAAATCACTGCGATCGCTGAACTACAAAAATGAATCTAATAAATATAAACATATCATTGGTTAATCCATTGGTTTTTTAAACAGTTCAATTAATCTTTTCTTAACTACATTAGAGTTGACATTAAAGTCTATTACATACTCATTTAAAGATTTTTCATTATAATATTTGTTGAATGTTTCAATTAATATATTCAAAGGCATATTCTTTTGATAGCCATGATTAACAGCATGAATTCTCAAAAATTCAGTATTTCTAACAGAATGATATGGGATTCTGAATTGAATCCTTTCCAGAAGAGACTCCGAACATATTTCACCCTTGATCAGCTTTAGGATGAACATTATTTGAGCAACATTTCTGCGATTCTCCAACGAAATCATTTGCAACAACAGCAATCTATGTTCATACTTCGGTAGGTGAAATCCATTGCTCCAATTAAGTCTTCTTAAAGCATACAGCAAAAACTGTTTCTGAATTGATTCAATACGTTTTTTCTGACCAACACTATTTGTATTCCATACTTGGGAACCATATTCTAAAATAGGAACAACGAAACTAAAAAATAATATTTTTATTGTATATGGGTCTCTAAAGTCATATGCAAAACGCTTAATCCAAGCCAATCTTGATTTAGCTTTTGCAACCATTGACTCAATATGTGCTTTGAAATTAAGCTTTTCATCCAAAATCACACCAAGATCCTTAATTTGATTGACTCTTTCAATTGTTGAATCACCAATGGTATAATTGAAGTCAATCACATTACCAAAGCGATGAAATATCATCATTTTTGTTTTCTTAATATTTAACTTTAAGTGATTTATTTCAAAAAATTCTGTCACTCTATTCAAACTAATTTGAAGAGTATAACAATCATCAACTGAATCTACGTGATGAGACAGTCTAACATCATCCGCAAACGAAAGAATTGTTGAATTACCACTGAAATTGGGTAAATCCGCAATAAACAATATGAACAACGTTGCAGCAATGGGATAACCTTGACCCGTACCCGAAGTAACATCAATGGGGTCCGATTCACAATCGTTAAATTTTACAATCTGTTTCCTACCATTCATATATGACGAAATCCAATTTAGAATCTGACAATTCAAACCCATTACATTCAATTTATGGGTCAAAAGGTCAACATTCACTGAATCGAATGCTTTAGCAACATCAATATAAACAGCATCAGTTTGATTATGAGGCTTCAACTCATTTAAAGTTTGCGAAGTAAACTCTACCAAATTTGTAATAGTCGATCTACCTCTTACAAAACCATGCTGGCTAGAATCTATTATGTTCTTAATATGAAAATTCAAGTGCTTCGCAATTATCGAATCCAAAATTTTTGGAATCACATTTTGCAATGCCACACCTCTATAATTATCAATATTATTTCTCGATCCACTTTTAAATATCGGTTTTACAAAAGAAGACTTCCATAAGCCAGGAACATAACCCAATTTAAGTGATTTGTCCATTAAAAAAAAAATTGGCTTAATAAGTGCATCAATACATCTTTTAATAAACAAATTAGGCAACCGATCAGGACCAGAAATTAAATTATTTGGAAGATTTAATACATTTTGTAATATAACAGACTCATCAATAATCAATTTGGGAATATTATGACATAAGTTCATAACTGTTTCAAAACTTCCAATATTACAAATATCAGACGGACTCAAATTGTGTTGAGTATATGCTGAACCAAAAAATTTACCAAAAAGATTAGCAATATCTTTATTTTTGCATGATTTTTGATCTTTATAATGCATTTCATTTGGAAAGTCATTGGTAGTCCTTCTGACATCATTAACGTATTTAAAAAATTCCATTGGATCATCAACAACTAATTTCTCCATTTTCATCATATAATTTTTATAGGCAATGCGTGAATATCTATTATACTCCGTACGAGACAATTTAAAATCAATGTTATCTTTCAACGAATTATGTCTCTTTTTAGCCAATTTATTCAATTTATTTTTCAAATTAATCATATTTGAATCAAACCATTTTGGGTGATTTGACGTAATTCTTTTCTTCAAATTAACATGAGAATTAATTGCATTATTAACACAAGAATAAAAATTATTCAAATTATCATCCAGTGAATCGTTGGACAAAATCAAATCCCAATCAATATTCTTGAAGCAACTGTTTAATTCATCATAATTTGCATTTCTAAAATCATGATAGAAAAAAAAATTGGAATTATTATCATTATTCTGACTTCCAGAAATGACAACTTCAATGGATTTATGATGTATTTCAGAATTTACCAAAAAAATATCACTATTTAAACAATATATCAAATCTGAATCATTTGTCCATATCAAATCCAACATTTTACCATTATCATTTGATACTCCATTAATCTGTGACAAACCGAATCCATGAAAGGAATCCAAAATAAATAATTCCTTCCTTGAACAAGCATTAATAGGATAGGAAACATTTGGACAATCAATGTCACCCGTGATCCATAACAGATCAGGCAAATTGAAATCACCAGAAACAATAATTGAATCTTTATGAACTGATTTCGAAAACAAAAAATCTATAGCATTAACTATATTCTCAAATATCTTAAATGGTGAATTAGGTCTAATATACAATTCAAGCAAATAAAATTTTCGGCAATTAATGCTAATACAAACACAGATAATTTCCGCACCAAAAAGTTCACCATCAAAAATTAACTGACCATTCAATGATTTGTGAGTTGCAATCAAAACACCACCTCCATGAGACTTTTTAATGGTTTGATCCCTCTCTGTAAGATCCGTTCTATCGCAACGAAAAACATCAAAGTCGTTTGGAAAAATTTCACTATTACCTATGGTGCTATTTAAGTGCGTTTCACACAACAAATAAACTTTAAAATCATTAATTAAAATATTAGAAAAAAATTCAGGAATTTTAGTTCGCAAACCATTAACATTGCACGAGTAAATGCAATTCTTTCCCTTGGCATCATTATTTGAAATATTCATTAATGGGAAATGGGCTGGAACATTTGATACGGTACAAAATTCTGATGAAATTGCGCCGGATTTATATATTGACGATACTGCATTGGACTCATGTATGGTACAGGATAAGCCCGATTCCAAAAAGGAAGACCATACCAATTAGTACCTTGTTGGCTTTGATTAAACTGTTGTTGTGGTTGTAAATGTTGTTGTGATTGAAACTTTTGTTGTGGTTTAAATCGTTGTTGCGGTTGATAACTTTGTTGATGATGAAGAGAATGTTGTGGATGATGAAAGCTATCATTCACATTGTTATAATTGGAACGATGATCATTTCGAACATTAACATTTGATGAAGTTTTCATGTTTAGTTTTTGCATATTCTTTGATGGAATCGAATGATTTTGTAAATTTGATAATTCATTCTTATTCTTCAATGTGGTTTTTAAATTAACTCGATTATCAGCAGGATCAACTTTATTCAATTTTCCAGAATTCCCTTTACCATTGGCTCTATATACAAATGGCTTAATCTGATAATTCGGTGCCCAAATGTCTGAATTAAACAATAAATCACAAACACCTTTACTCAAGGTAGAAATTTTGAAGCTGATATGTTTGTATTTTTTATTCACTTTTTTACTCGCAAAATCAACCCTAAATGAATCCGATTTAATTCCTAGTTTTTCAGTTATTAATGAAACTAGATCATCGGTTGTGAAATCATTGGCAAATTTTGAAACATGTAATATGTAAACACCATCTAAAGGCTTAATAACTGGTTTCACAATTACTTCTGGTTTATCTGGAGTTTCATTAAACCGATCAAGTTGAGTAACCAATTTTGAAATCACACATTGCTTCAAATCAGCAATTTCAACATGAATTTTCGTAATTTCAGCAACAATATCAAAATTATTCAAGTCCATTGAATCATCAGATGAATTTCTCAACTGTTTGAATCTCTTCATCACTTGAGATAAATTTTCATTATAAGCATCCTCTGATGATATTTGTCCAATGTCACTTTGAGAACGATCATTAATTGAATTGCTTTTATCCATTCCGATCTCTGAATCATCTTGAACAATCTCATTAAGCGTGTCATGAAATTGGTCTGTACTCAATTCTACATTATTTCTACTCTTATCAAAAAACTTATCATTGCAAATTTCACAAGTGACAGCAAACGGTGAACTTTCACTGAAAATGTAACAAAAAAACTTCAGATTTTCATCATTCTCCTCATTTGGTGTCACAATAACCCATGATCCATCTTTGAACTTTTTCGCCAAACCAAAATATTCAAGTAGTTTTTTAACATGTTCATCTTTTTTCCTCATACATTGAACAAATATAGGATTACTGCAAAATTTACATTTCAAAGAAATACCACCATATGTCAAACCCTGACATTTACTTTTAACACAGCAATGCAAATTTGTCATGATTACAACAACAAAAAATTAAAACTTGAATAAATCACAAAAAAGTTTAACAAAATCCACTTATTAGAAATGAACTTCAATGAATCTTTGTAAACCAGTATAATTACTTTGTAAATAAAACAAATTAGTGTAAAAATGATGGCAAATAATTATTAAAATTCGAAAAATTAATGGAATAAAAAAAAAAAAAACAACTAGCAATGACAGTTCTCTGACGTTAATTCCTGTAAGTCAATTAAGAACCTTGGTGTTATTTTTGAGGAAAATCTCCCTTTCCAAGAACATGACAAGTGTAAATTGCAAAAAGTGTACCATGAAGTGTACGGTGTGTTAAGTCTCATTCGTCACTTAGAGCATTTTATACCCAATTATATCAAGCGAGTTATGGCTGCGGCGTTCATTGATCCCATTATGGACTATGGGAATGTAGTGACTTATGGCTGGGGTGCTCATAGCACTCAGAATCAGCTTAACCGCAATCTTATTGCTGATAACGATAAAATTCGGTACATCTTCGGTGTAAATCGTAGTGAACATGTTACTGAATATCGTGAGCGTCTGAATGGTTTAACGCCTGAAAGCAGAGCAAAGCTCCAATTGACCGTCTTAATATTCAAGCAGTTGTCAAAAAAGGCTCCTAAATATCTGAATCACATGTTCATGCGTAACGGTGAATCATCGCGTTATTCTGACAACCTTCGCGTTAATTTCCGTTAAAAAACGCGTTAAAAAATCATCTACGGTCCGTGCAATAAAATGAAAATAGTTTACAATTCTTTGCCAATTAGTTTTAAGCTATCATTCTTCTTTTTTTTATTCTTTCCTCTCTTCACAACTCTTTTTCATTTTTCTTGGTCTTTCTTCTTTATTTAAAATTGTTAACGTACTTTAGTTTTCTAGATTCTTTATGACACCAGATTTGGATTCAGCGACCCATGAAAACGATGAAAAACATAAAAATAGCTTATTTTACTGTATTCATTCAGTTATCTATACACACACAAAACGTCAATGGTGTAGTGAATACATACACACAGAGAAAGCAAATCGTAAAAGCGCATCGATGTGTTGGTAAAATTGCAAACTACTGACAGTTCAAACAAAATTCGTCAGTAACATTCATATAAAAATGTTATTGTATGCGTATAAGTTTACCGCGCAGCAAAAAATCCATTATATTGGTTTGACATTTTAACATGTACTGCAGGCATATAAATAGTCCGTACTAAAATACTACAAGGCTGTCCGATAATGACCTGAAAAATACAAGTGGCTCCATCTATCGTTCAGAATCGATATTATTTTTTAGTAGTGCCATCCTTCAAACCTCTACTGTCAAAATTTCAGCCATTTATGTTGAGTAGTTTACAAGTGACAGTCATTGAAAGCAAACAACCTCCAATATTTTTGTTAACAATGGAAAAAAATGAATTTCGTGTGTTGATAAAGTACTATTTTTTGCGCAAAAAAACCATAAGCGAAACCAAAGCAAAGCTTGATAAGTATTTTCCGGACTCTTCTCCGTCGATTGGAACCATTCATAAGTGGTTTACTGAATTTAAATGTGGTCGTACGAGCACAGAAACAATACCAAGTCCAGGTCGTCCAATTGAGGTAACAACTCCAGAAATGATAGAAAAAATTCACGATATGATATTGGATGATCCAAAATTGAAAGTGCGCGAGATAGCTGAGGCCATACACATCTCAAAAGACCGTGTGGGTAATATTCTGCACGAAAAATTGGAGGCAAGAAAGCTTTGTGCAAGATGGGTGCCGCGTTCGCTCACAATTGATCAAAAGCGCATTCGAATGAGAACTTCAATGAGCAATTTGGCCATGTTTCAAAAGAATCCATCTGAGTTTTTGCGTCGATTTGTGACTATGGATGAAACATGGATTCACCACTACACACCGGAATCTCGTGAAGCATCGAAAGAGTGGCGTTTACCGGGTGGAAGTGCACCAAAGCGGTCAAAGACGCAACAATCGGCCGGTAAGGTTATGGCCAGTGTTTTTTGGGATGCACATGGCATAATCTTCATCGATTACCTTGAAAAGGGTAAAACGATAATAGGAGCATATTATGCAGCGTTATTGGACCGATTGGATGATGAAATCAAGAAGAAACGACCGCATTTGCAGAAGAAGAAAATCCTGTTTCACCACGATAATGCACCACCTCACACATCAACAATCGCACAGGCAAAATTTCACGAATTACGGTACGAATTGCTTCCCCAACCACCGTATTCTCCAGACTTGGCCCCCAGCGACTATTAATTGTTTGGAAACCTGAAAAGATGGTTGTCTGGTAAGCGTTTTGGATCAAATGAAGAAGTGGAATGGGAAACAGATAGCTATTTTGGACGACAAACATCAGACTATTATTTGGAAGGGATAAAAAAGTTGGAAAATCGCTGGACTCGGTGTATCGAGCTAAAAGGAGATTATGTTGAAGAATAAAATCGATTTTCACAAAAAAAAAAAAATTTTCATTCATATTTTCAGGTCATTATCGGACAGCCTAGTAGTAATGCATTTTTACTCAACTGTCAGTTAATCAGCATTTTCAAAGTCTGATTATATTGTATAACAATGACGAATTTCAGTGGCTTACGCCATGAATAAAGTTCCAAACAAATCTCCACAACATGATACTTTCAAAAGCTGATAATAATGATGAAGTTTTGCCCGTTTTGCCCGTTTTGCCTGACAAAAAAACACACAGGTTGTTGAGGTTATGTTTTAAAAATGTAAACATTGCATTTGAAGTAAGCTTAGTTTGACGGCTGTCATCACTTAAATCATTTGTGAGCTTTGTGAAGTTTGTGTTTGTGTCGAACGTGTAGAGAAGACGCTTGATATCCTTGATATAAACAATTGAAATATTTTTGGATTATTTTCCAAATCAATTTTATTTTAATGATTTATGTATTTTTTGTTTTTTTTAGCATTCATTATATTATTTTTTTAATTTTTGAAGGTTAAGGCAAATTTCGAAATGTTGAAATAATAAAAATAATAATTTACTATCAAATTATCATCATTGAACAGTATCCGGTTGTAAGTTATGATTTCACCATTAGATTTCCGACATATTGCCACTGACATTTGAAAACCATCACTGAATTTTCTAAACATTTTTATACAAATCTAAAAGTACTTCAAAAGAGCATTAAATTTGATTTAAAAAAAAAAAAATGATTTTTTGAAATTTGGATCTACCACACAACATTTATGACTATGTAGGTCATCTAATTTGAATTGCCATACACCCTAATGTATATGTTTAGAATAAGATACCATTCACAATCACTTCCGACAGATTCAATAATTATTTGAATATTTAATGGTTTCAAAACATGAGTTGCATACAAAATTCATTTCAATAAACAATTACAAACTAAAACAATTATTACAATAAGTGCTGTCTGTGCTGAACTGCAAATGAACACTATCATTTTTTAATTGTCCTTTATTCTGATGCTATAGCATCAAACCTATAGGTTTTTCAAATTGTCTTTCGAATAAATGCTTGAGATAATACATGTTTTACAATTATGTTCAAATAAAATAAAAGTATACCATATACCACAACCTTTATTAAACAACGAACATAAAAAAAATGTTTTCAAACAAACATTTTTATCTTGAGTTATGTCAACCAAAAATGATCAATATTCTATATGTATACCAATTACATTGTATCATCAAAATGAGAACAATGGGAGCAGTGATAACAATTTTTTTATTTTTAATGGAAAGACGATTTTTTTCCATTTCATACAATATGAAAATGCGAAAAATATCAAAAGTCGGTTTAATAATTAAACAAGTAGATAGGGATATATTTCCCTTAAATTACCAATGAGTAATTACAGTATTGATTTTCTAAGCCGAATTTGCGCTTAAGAGGCCAATTTTCTGACAAAAAAATAATGGGGGTGTTTAATTCATAGTTAAAGTGTGCGTAAACTCATATAAATCTATAGTTACATCATTCTGATTTATTAATAATAGTAAAATTGTGGTATCCAAAGGTTTCAAAAGATGGAATTATCTAGATTGCCCATATGGCACCCATCAATAATTCCGCGGGAAATCTTCGTATTTGATATAGTGAATATTCCTTTGTTTTGGTTTATAAAATTCCAAAAACTGAAATATTTAAATTCATCAGAAAGAATTAGTATCGCATAGCTCTGATCGCAGATAATAAAATTGAATAAAGAGAGAATAATAACCAAATAAAATTGTTGAATTTTGTACAATGTGACTTTTAAAATTAATTGCTGTCACTCCCTTATTCTATATATACTTTTTATTTATTGTAATTGTTCGGAATTTTATTGTTCGAAATTGATTCCCAGAGGAGGCCTCTCTAATAATTTTCCTCTTGTAGTTTTGTATAACAATTTCTTTCTATTTACAAGTTTATAGCTTGAATCTAGTCAATAAAAACGAAGTGAGAATGGATAATGGAGGAATGACAATGGAATAGATGCCGGTAAACTCACTATATATATCGTAATATATATTATACTTTATTATATTGATTTATATATGTGGTTTCGGGTAGGAAATTATTTTAACAAGCGAGGAAAATACGAATGAAAATGTGGCAAGCGAAAGGATGTAACAATAATCAGAAGAGCTTAACGTGAGTAATATGCTTCTAAAAATATATTTGTTTATCTGTCATCAGATAAACTATGTTTGAGCATATGTTCCATTTCATTCAAGATGAGAAAATCCACAATAAAATATTCCTTCCGGCAAGATATAAAATAAATAATAATGGGTTTGATGATTTTCCTTCATAACATCATTTCAATTTCTATATAAAACATTTTTCGAAAGACTATCGACGCCATGAGGACAATAGAAATAGATTTCAATTTTCAATTTTCAACACACATAGAAATTTTGGAGAGATTCAAATACTAATGTAGTACAATATATGGGAATGACGGATTTTAGTACAACATTTATACTTGTATAGTATAATTCATTATAATTCCCCTGCTAACTGAGCTGTGTTGTAAAATTCCCCTGTAAATCTGACAGCGCGGTATCGTGTGATGCGACAACGCATACAGCTTAGTTAACAAGGGAATTATACTATACAAGTATAAATATTGTACTGAAATCGGTCATTCCCGTATATTGTACTGCATTGGTATTTGTTTCGCTCCAAAAATTTTGTGTGTGAATGTTCAAAGTAAAAAGTACTATACCGCTATAATATTATCGCAAAAAGTTTGGTTTTTTTATTGTTGAATTACATTCAGCATAACTTATACCTTTGCATTTATAAAAGGAAGAGGTGATGTGTTTTGGTAAACAAGCCCGAAATGTTTTTATGATTATTATAAGAACTTTCGAAGGTCAAAAATATCCGTAATGGCGGTAAGAAACAAGCTCCAGGAGCAGAATTAGATAAGGCAGGGGAGTTAGTGATTGGCAGAAAGAATGTATTGAAACGTTGGAGAGAATATTTCGAGGAACTTCTGAATGTTGATAATAGAACAGATTTGAGTGTTAGCGCGAATGCAAGTGTGAATGAAGTCGAAGAAGAAGAAATAAGCATAGGAGAGATAGAGCAGGCGGTTAGAAAGCTAAGTTGGGGTAAAGCAGCAGGAGTGGATGAGATTAGGAATGAATATTTAATTTGCAGTGGTTCAGTAGGGATTCGATGGTTGCATCTGTTGTTCAATCTAGCGTGGGATTCATCAGTTGTACCGAAAGAATGGGGTGGTGCTGTTATCTCTCCTCTCCATAAGAAAGGAAGTAATATGGATTGTAACAACAACCGTGGAATTTCTTTATTGAGCGTTGTCGGAAAAGTATATAGTGCAATTTTAGAAAAACGTACCAGAGCTATTGTCGAATCGCTCTTGGATGAAAACCAATCGGGCTTCAGACCGATGCGCGGATGTCAAGATCAAATTTTTTGCATGAGACAACTAATAGAGAAGTTCCATGAGAGAAACAAGGATATGTATGTATGTTTTGTTGATTTGCAAAAGGCGTATGATTGCATACCAAGAACTAAGCTCTGGTCGGTGTTGGGTGAATATGGTGTGGAAGGTTCCCTGTTGAGTGCAATTAAGAGTTTGTATAGATATTGTGAAGCGGCTGTGAGAGTGGATGGTGAATTGAGCGAATGGTTTGAAGTGCGAAATGGTCTTCGGCAGGGCTGTACAATTTCACCGCTCTTATTTATTATTTATATGGATAAATTGATCAAGTCAGAAAATCTGAGGGGTAACGTAGTAGTAGGAGGAAGCATTATTTCTGCTCTTGCATATGCGGATGACCTAGTATTGTTTTATGGCTCAGAACAAGAGCTACAAAATAGCATTAGCGGTTTAGAAACAGCTTGTACGAACTATGGAATGACCATTAGCAGCTCAAAGACACAGGTTATGCATATAGGGAAAGATAGGAAACAAGTAAATTGTATGTTGAATGGAGGTGTGCTTGAGCCAGAGGGATATTCAGTTTCTAGGGAGAACTAGAAAATTAGCAAAAATTAGAAAAAACTAGCAGAAATTAGAAATAATATTATTTCTACGTTGTATATCTCTTTTCGTCAAAATATCGATAGACGTACACCCCCGGTCAAAAATATGGATACCATACATGTTTTTCATACAAATTAACGTTTTTTGGTGCTCAAAAAGTATATGAAGATGAAATTTTTTTCTCTCAACTTCAAAAGAAGGATTTTAGTTAAAACTAAAATCTTCATTTTCTTCTCAGAATAGAAATCTGTATCGTGACTCCTTTATGGACTTTTTCGGCCATATGCCTGGCAATACAGCAAAATGTATGGTTTCTATATTTTTGACCGGGGGTGTATATTATTACCCGATTTTAAATGGTGTAATACTAAATTCAAATCAATTTTAGAACAGAAATTTATTGAAAATATTCTTTTGTGGTGATTTTTATGAAATTGATAAACTAGAATACTAGCAAAAACTAGCACTTTTTGTGTTGGTGAATATCCCCTTGGCTTGAGCAGGTGTCTCATTTCAAATATCTAGGATGCATTTTTTCCGAAGACGGCAAGCTGGATAGGGAATTTGAACATCGTAGAATAAATGGTAATAAAGTGGTTGCACAGCTTAGGTCTCATGTTTTCAATAAACGAGAGTTGAGTAAGGAGACGAAGTTGATGATTCATGGGTCAATCTTCAGACCAACTATCACGTAGATATCAGCGAGAGCTATGAGCTTAATTCATAGTTTAGAAGTGGCTGATATGAAAGTTCTGCGTATGATTTCGGGTGTGTCGCGTAGGGATCAATGGGAGAAGAGAATTCGGAATGAGAAAATACGTGAGGATTTGAATGTGGATTCGGTTGATGAGATAGCAAGAAAGTCTAGGTTGAGATGGTTTGGTCATGTACAGCGTATGAATGATTATCGTTTACCAAAGTTAATTTTGAATGCTTAAGTGAATGCACCGAGAGGTAGAGGTAGACCGCGAAGACGATATTTGGATTCGGTAAAGAATGATTTGAATGAAAGAGGGTATGACTGGAATAGGGAAACTCTAGACCTAGCTCTCGATAGAGTATGTTGGAGAAGAATTGTGAAGGGGCAGCCATTACCAAACAGACCAGACGCTGAAAGGCATTAATGGTCTTTAAATGTTTGTTGTTGTTGTTGTTGTTGTTGTATTAGAACTTTCTATTTCGTGTCATTTTTCATGATTTCTTCTTTCGTTATCATTTTATATTAACTCATTTTCATGCGATGGTCACTTTAGAATCTAGATACAAAAATTGCTATAAAAATGAACGATACGATATTTTTTTCATGTATGCCATATCCAAAATGTTCCAAAATTATTCAGCTTCAATTTGATATCTTAAGATTCACAATTTTTCATGAACTTGAAAAAAATTTTTCTTCGTTTTTGACTGCTATAAAAATAATCGATTCTTTTGTAGAATTTCACATTTTTATTTCTGTTGCATTTTTCGTTCTCATATTATTTTTATATGTCAATTTATGACTCATAGATCTAAAACAGATTGAATTAACTTTCTGCATTATTACTTTAATGAAATTTCATTTTTCAGGCTATTATATTATAGCCATTGGACACTTTTAAGTTTTTTCCGATTTTCTAGTATGTATGAATGCGATTTTTAGAAAGATCTGACATGTATATTTTTTTGAATCTAAACAGTTTCTAATTGAATAATGTTGCATTTTTTGCAATTTCCTTGTAAAATCGGTAATTTTTTCAATTTTATATCGTAAATAAATGGTAAAATATTGGATTCCATTTGAGGTTTTCATACGCTAAACATCCGTATGTGCAAAACCTGGCAAAAATACTGGTAGAAAAATTACATAAAGCCCCATTATCGTTGAATGGAATATGCTGATATGTTGTTAATTAGATTTTCCCTAATGAATCTATTCAAAAAAATGAATGATTTTTATGGTGACGTGAATGATCTTATTTATCGTAAGGGAAATGAAAACGTGATTTTGCTTCAATGATCGAGTAGGTAGAAATAACCAGAATTTTGCTAACATTTTAGGTCATTTTGGAGAATATATGGATGTGAAGTAATAACAAATTCATTTTTTAAACATAAGAAAATTCACATGTATTCATGGTACGTGAATTCACACAAGAGCCGAAACAAACCTTCGACAACATGTTTCCATCAATCAGAGACTACCGTTCGATGGATTTATCAGCTTAGATGGATTTATCGCTTAAATCCATCAGAAAAATCGAATGCGCTGCGTTTCTTCATAGTCCACTTTGACTTTATTCCATTTTCGATGCGCTAAAGCTCAGTTATCCGGTAGGAAAAACGTAAAAATAAATTGAATGTTTGACTAAAGTAAATAAAAATTCAAGACCCATTAACTAGAGGTGTCACTTGCCCAAGCTGATCCATGGATTCTCAGGATATGGCCTGAATTTAGAAAGTAATGATCATCTGTTCTAAATATCATACAAGTCGGTTAGATTTTGATGCGATCAGTGATGTGAAAACTGGTGATGAAAAACTCGAATTCTGTAAGTCAATTAAAAACCTTGGTGTTATTTTTGACGAAAATCTCTCTTTCCAAGAACATGACAAGTGTAAATTGCAAAAAGTGCATGGTGTGTTAAATCGCATCCGGCACACAAAGCATTTTATACCCAATTATATCAAACGTGATATGGCTGCGGCGCTCATTGACCCTATTTATGGACTATGGGAATGTAGTAACTTATGGCTAGGGTGCACATAGCACTCAAAATCAACTCAACCGTGATCTTATTGCTGATAACGATAAGATTAGATATGTTTTCGGATTGAAGCGTAGTGAACATGTTACTGACTACCGTGAGCGTTTGAATGGTTTGACGCCTGAAAGTAGAGCAAAGCTCCAATTGACCGTCTTAATATTCAAGCAGTTGTCAAAAAAGGCTCCTAAATATCTGAATCACACGCGCATTCAGTTACTCACGCGCATTCAGTTAATTTTTGGAACAGTTTATCAGTTGAAATTAGAAACAATGATTCGTTATCTTCATTTAAAAACGCTTTAAAAAATCATCTACGGTCCGTGCAATAATATTGTATATAAAAATATACTACTGTGGGCAAAACCTACCGGGAATTTGGTTATATTTCAAAAATTCTTTTTTTTATTCTTCCAAATCAATTTCATCGCCTTCAAAGTAATCCCCTCCCGACGCAATGCACTTATGCCAACGTATTTTCCAATCTTCGATGCATGCCAAAAAGTCACTGGCAGGGATGGCCTTCAGAGCGCGCGCCGATTCACGTTGAATCTCTTCAATCGACTCAAAACGATGTCCCCGGAGCGGTCTTTTTAGCTTAGAGAACAGCCAGAAGTCACACGGAGCTAAATCAGGTGAATAAGGTGGTTGCGGAACGATATGAGTTGAATTTTTGGTGGAAAAATCTAAAAAAACCAATCAAAGAAATTTCATGGTTTTGGAACCAAACGTGAATTGGAACTTTTAACTTAAAAAAAAGCTTTTGAAACGGTGTTCATAGTTTATGTGGAGAACCAAGAGATCTAACCATCACTCTTAAAGTTCATCGACGATGTTTCACTGAAAATTTTCTCATTTTTTTGATGTTGATGGTCGTTCAAGCCGATTTTCAGAGGTTTAGGTGTTCTTCAACTTCTAGGAAAATTTTCTGTCGTTTGAAAAACCTGGATCTTATTACAGTTCGATAGAGGAAGGTTCAATATATGATCTCAAAAGATCTGTTTGTCGAAATTTGATATTGCAAACAAAATTTATTATAACTTCTTTTGAGAAAAAAATGGAAAAAATGTGCAAAATCGCCAAATGCACTTTTGGTTGCTCACAAATCACAAACCAAACTACTTGAAAAATAGAGATATTGTCATGAAATTTGACACAGATGTCAAAGACAGTACTGCCAACCTAAAAATAAAAACACTTGTCCCTATCGGAAGACCAATGAAGTTTAAATTTAAATTTCCCGGTAGGTTTTGCCCACAGTAGTAATCTAATCTTCCACTAGGTGGCTGTTGATGACTCAACATTACTAATTTATTTGAATCACCTATTTTGTTTATCGTTAGTTAATTTTTAAATAAGTACAATACATTCAGCAATTTCATTTTATTCTGTTTATTTCTTATTTATATGTAAGATTTACTTGAATCATCTGTTCAGTTTATCGTTTATTAGTTTATTCAGCAAGTTTAATTTGTTCTGTTTATTCTTTATTCACGTTTTAACTGAGTATTCAATATTTATTCAAACACGTATATTAGTATTTTCATTATTGTTTTATGATTTATCACGTTTAATTTAATTAACAATAATATCTTTTGACTATATGATATATAGTTAATCAATCAAATTGTAAATCAATAGTAGTTTTTCACAGCTTGTCAAGTGAATAATAAAGTGTAACAAAAAGAGCAGTTCTTAGTGTTTTCATAGTGTTTCAGTGCGGAACAGTGGCATGTCGTGTAATTTCTTTTCCAATTAGTTTTAAGCTATTTCTCTCTCTTCTATCCTTTCTCTTCTTCACACTTTTTTTTTTTTACTTTTTTTGTTATTTTTTTTTTTTTATTCATCATTGTTAACGTAATTTAACTTTCATTGACTTCACTTTAAGTGAAATTATTATTGTATTTGCCCTGACTCCCGAGAGGCATGCCGGTTTTACCATGGTTTTTCGGACCCAATCTTGGTATTGGCTTCACTTTAATATGACCCCACCTCTGATTGTATTCTCTTTGTCATAAAGTCATACCATGTGCGGAATTTATGTCGCATTGGGTCTTTGACCAGCATGATTACTAGCTATATATTGACATAAATTTAGGTTTCGTAATAAATAAATAAATAAATGTAAACACAAAGTAATGACAAATTGGAATTAAAAATAGAAAATAATCTGTACTGTGAACAAGCGATGCACGTGCCAATTTATTTATTCATTTGATTTTATCACGAAAAAATATTACTTTTTTCAAATCTTGTATATATGCATGAATAAGAGATACAGAAATAAAACTCAATATTTTAATTATTATTTCGTATATCGCTACACAGTATCGAGTAATATTTGAATTAAAATTATGAAAAATAAAAATGTCGTCAATGAACATTTAGAAGTTTCATTCAAATTTTTTATATAACAATAAATAATAATTTTAGCAATTAAAACACGTAATACGTATTTACAATCCGGATTATTTATATTTAGTTGTTGGTTATCAATTCATTGAACTTAATGTCGAAATAAACATTACGTCACCCAGCGTCCTCTATCGTAATATATTAGTTCAGAGAAATGTCACCCGAGTACACGGCGCAAACAGTCATGTTTGCTGTTAATTCGCTCTCATGATTATTATTATATACACCAACAATTGTATCTAAAAATTATTCGTTTATTTTAGTCCGTTCGTTCGTTCGAAAAATAAGGAATGTTCGAAGTGTTCGTTCGAATGTGCGAAAACTTGTTCTGTACTGGCTCCCTACGGGAATCAACATTTCGTTTATTTTTCCGTTTTTCCTATCAAATAAGCGAGAAAATTCGATTGGAATTTTTTTTCGGTATGGACTTTTGTAAGCAAAAAAATCGTTCAATTTTTCTACATTTTCCATACATATGAAATTTTCAGAGCATTTCTAAAGATGAAAAAAATATCAAAATTCTTCAAATTCAACTTGAGTTTATGTTCATGAAGTTGAGTGTCGATGTTTATAGAAATATTGTTTCTCTATAGATTTTAATATCTGCTACTTGCCCGACAGTAGCAAACAAGGTAATTCACCCAAGCGATCATAGGCTGCTTCCACGTCGTTTTAAACTAAATTATTATCAGATTATTCAGATAACAAAATATCCAAATATTTCCAATCAATGTAATTTGATGCTTAAGGTCTACTATATTTGAAATATGCCATGTATAATATACATAGAATGAAATCTCTTTGATTTCTTGCACTCACTTGCACTTGAAAAACTGAATGTCTGACTGGTTTCTCATCACAAACATATAATTGCTTTATCAATAATTGTTCAAACATTTGCAGGAGAAAATACAAATTTCGGTGTATATTGTAATATACGAAAATTGACGATGTATATTACAATATATATCAACATTTTTATCAAATAATCATCGACAGCCTCGCATTTTAATATCCTCCTGCTAATTTTTGGACAATTTTTGGTGAGGCAAATATATTTTTATGATGATAAAACTAGACATACAGTTTTTCAAGTGTTTTTAAAATCAAAGTGATTCCATGCAATCTATATTATAATATATATCGCCGCTTGTTTCAAATAATTATTTAACAACGTAAACCGGCTTTCCATCGTGTAAATCTATTGTTTTAAACTATTTTTTCCTTTCATTTTCTTGTATTTATCTTCTTTCTTGCACATTTTTGTAAGCATAAATTGGCATAAATAACAAGCGAACAACAATAAATAATGCAAAATATTTACATTGTAATGCATTTTTAATTTTAATGTATTAAAAATTGGTGTTGTCGCTGCATCTGCTACAGCAGAAAAAATATAAAAACAAAAAAAAAAATCAATTTAATTAAGAGCAATTATTTGTATATTTGCTTAAGTTAGTATAGCAGTTGAAAAAAGAATTTTTTCATATGTTATTTCATTCTATTTTTCAACTCATGTGTTCAATTCGAATTTGTCTCAGTACTAACTATACCAAGGGGCAAACTACTACAACAACTTTATATGAATTACGTTCAATTCGAACAAGAAAAATTCTAAAAAATTCTACATAATTCCACATGATTCTATATAATTTTGCATGTTTAAAAAAATAGAAAACATTTCCTTGACATTCTTTGACTTGTTACCAAGAGACAATAAATGTCAAAGAGATTTGTTTATATTTTTCGTAACATACAAAATTATATAGAAATATGTAGAATTGTTTGGAATTATTTGAAATTTTTTTGTACTAGATTGAATTATATGAATTACGCTGTATATTACAATATGTGCTTTGTCATTGGTGGTTGGCCATAACAGCATTTTGGTTGGGAGCTGCTGCAGCAGCCAATCTGTTAAACTAAATATGTCATCGCGTTCTCGGGACGATACTGGATGGCTGCGGTATCCAAACGCCTCTTGTGGATTTTGAGACGTTAATATTAGGACGTGATAGCCGTTCAACGCCTTTATTTAATGTGAGCGTCGAAAAGCTTGACAATGCGCTTATCTTGCTTTGATGTTAATGCTCGGTTTGGTTTCACATTTGGCTTGTCATTGAAATTTTTTTCTCGTTTTTATTGATCTACCCACTTTTTTACAAACGATTCCTTGAACGACTTTTTCATGTATTCAGCGGTCGCTGTCAATGATAATTTGAGTCCTCTCGGATGCAATTTGCATCATGCAAATAAAGGAACACTGCTTCAAAATATGATAAAAAAAAGTTCTGAATGCTTGTTCACCGTCGAAAAACAAACACTATAATGGCTTGACATCTACCAAAACTAGTTTGCATGACAGATGAGGGTTCCATCTGACTACATCAAAAAAAATGTTCAAACATTTGAAGTACGCGTAGTAAGTGAAATTCCGGCGTTGCTTTACCGCCCTGAAAGATACAAACAACCCCCAAGGGTGTGACAAAATGGATGGTCAACAACAACCCTAATTCCTTCAATGTTATACTCACAGAAAATGAATTGATTCTTTTGTACTTCGAATATCTCCAAAGGATTTCTTCTATAATCGCTTGAAGAGCTAGTATAATATTAAACGCACTCATTTTCTATTATTCGCTCATTTTGATACAAGGGAATTTTACACTCAAACTAGTACGAAATACGTGAATCATAACATTGAACATGCTCATTCGTGTATTTCAAGCGCGCATTGCTTTTTTTACAAACAAATGCTGCTCAAGTGAAAGTTTTTCATTTAGTAATAAATGTGGTTTATCAAAAATTTTTACATTCATTGTTTTATATTGAAAAATGGTTCACATTGTAAGTGCGAATGACATGGTAATTATTTGTACGTGCAATTTTAATTAAAAACCGAAAAAAAAGCAGTCCAGTGATATAGTACGATTATTCCTACTACTTCACTCACAATTGTGTGACCATTTACAAAAGGTAATGGGTAATATTTAGGATTTTATTAAAATGGGAATTGTGCAAGAAACGGTTTAAGCAAGTGAAGTGATTTTTCATCATTTTTTCATCTTGCTGAGATACTTTTATTACTACGTACCTGTCTAACACGATAATTCAATAGATGATGCATTACAAGTTTTTTTAAATCGTATTTTTTGTCGCTTTTCTTTCCATATTTCTTATGAACAAAAGGACGTAAAGCAAACAGAGCAACGCTTGCAGACAAGATTTTCGACCATAAGTTTTTTTAGGTTTCTATACATACTCTTTTCTTATCTCTTCTACAAAGATATTTTTGAGTATAATTTATTGGCCTCCTTTATCTTGCTCTTTTCTTATCTTAGTAGCCTTTGTATAAGTAAGAGTTTTTAATTGCTTAGCTCCTTACGATTGATTTTATTTACGTGATGGTTTTACATTTGTTTTGTATGGTATTTATGGTATTTTTTCATACGACATATTGTTTGAAATGAATTGGGTGTTTTTATTTAGGTTTTTATTGTAATGTATAGTATAAATAATATTCTGTGTTGATTCCTAAATGTAAGTTTGTTCACACGAATTTTGCCGCACTTGTTGCAAACCGTGAAGAGAACACGTTGAATAACATCTTCTTGACGCGAATCTCTGTGAAATATGGAAAATGAATAATTTCAATATGAACCAATTGAATTATTAGGTTTGTATGTTGGTTAGCATATCTGGTCCAGCTTTTATAAGATATTAAAAGATAGGAAATGCTAAGCAGATGATTGTCTTAGCTCATAATATATCATGTATAACAATGACAATTTCCCATATCGAGTATCATATTGTTTGTAGATCCTTTGAATGGTTCATGTATATTTATAGTTTTTTACACATATACTATAGTATCACTTTCTAATAGTTACTACTGATTGATCAAATTTCACTATCTATTGCAATTATTTGTGGTTCAAATTACCAATAATTTTCAATTAAATGATTGAATATCTTACCTGTGATTTTGAGCGCATCGTTGGTTGATATTTCCGCCGTATCTTTCGAGGACAACAAACACACAATATCCTTACAAATGCTCTGTACAAATAAATTTAAGTGACACAATTAGTTTAAAATGAATTATTGAATTAAAACTATATTTCATATGACTTGATATTTTGATCCCTAAGCAAAAAAAAGTTCCAAATTTTAGTTGAAGGTTTCGATGTTTTAGAAGAATTTTTTTAAAAATCAAATACAACACTTATGATTTATAATTAATCGCTCTGTAATCAAATAAAGGAAAATATTTTAAATAAAAGTTCAATGTCTTTGAAATGATGAATAACTTTGAAATTATAAAAACTATGTTTGCGGTTTAAATAATTTACTTAAGATTTATTCTTTCATTTTGTATACGTATTGGAAGCAGTTCTTAAATTTCTAAATCGTATACCAGGCCATAAAATCAAGGGGGAAATCACTCTGAAAAAGTAATTTTCAAAATTACTTCCACAATTACTTTTTTAGTAAAAATTAGTTTTGCTATTACTTTTTTTTTTGCAATTACTTTCCATTTGGCGATTATTTTTGTACGTTTTCATACCAAATGACATAAGTAATTGTCAAATAAAAAGTAATCGCAACAAAAAAAGTAATAGCAAAACTAATTTTTACTAAAAAAGTAATTGTGGAAGTAATTTTGAAAATTACTTTTTCAGAGTGATTTCCTCCTTGCATAAAATACCGGGCAGCTCTGACAAAAATGAGCACCTCTGAATCCAAATGTGTAGCTCTGAATTGAAGTTTGGGTAGTTGATTTTGAATATTTAGATTAGTTTACATGTGGAATCAAATTTAGACTAAAAAAACAATTCAGGGTAAAAATAAGAAAACATTGAAAATTGAAGGAACAGTTCAAAAAGTTACGGAAAGAAATCGTCATTTTTCATGTTTTCTGCCAAATTTTTGAATAGCGTATTATTTGATAGTTCAGTAACAGGCATCCATTTAACATCATGTAATCGCTCATTAAAACTAATGTGTGAAACAATTATTCTACACTGCTTCAATGCAATAATGACTATATTAATAAGCAGGACAACATAGATATATATTTATAACTATCGAAATATATTATTTTTTATTTACGACAAAACAGTCAAAATATTTACGATAATATTTATTTATAAATAAGAAAACTAAATATAACTTCGAGAAAAATACAAAATTTTCGAAATAAATAATGTTTATAAAGAATCACTTGGAAGTTCGAACATTTTGAAGTTAACACATTTTTTTGAGTCAATTGTAATCAAAATCAGAGGGATATTCACAAATAATAGAACTAGAAAATTAGCAAAAATTAGAAAAAACTAGCAGAAATTAGAAATAATATTATTTCTACGTTGTATATCGCTTTTCGTCAAAATATCGATAGACGTACACCCCCGGTCAAAGATATGGAAACCATACATGTTTTTCATACAAATTAACGTTTTTTGGTGCTCAAAAAGTATATTTATTTATTTATTTATTTATTTACACCGCTAAAACTAGCTGAATATCATTTTACAATTTAAAACAAGATTACAATCATCACTTACATACTTAATATTAGTCAATGTTAAATAGATCATCTGGTAATTCAAATAGTTTCTTTTTAAAGTCATTGCGATTTTTTGAATTAGTGAAAATAAACTTAATAAGATTTGCATATTTACATATTTTAACAATTGGAACATTAACGTTCATACTTAAATTTACATTGGAAATTCTAAAAAGTTCTGCATTTCTAAAATTATGAGGATTAGGATTAATATAGAACAGGTTTTTTACAAATGGACAATGAATTCGATCAGTAATTAGGTCATACAAAAACAATAAAGCGAAATTAATTCTTCGGCGGCTAAGTTTTGTCATATTTAAAGAAATAAGACGATTTTCATATGATGAAATTTGATAATTGTTAATTGCATTCGCGTATTCACGAAGCGCATACATAGTGAACTGTTTCTGGACACTTTCAATCATAATAGATTTAGTTTCCGGAATACACAGCCATACTATGCTTGCATACTCAATAATTGATTGAACAAAAGCCGAATAAATTACTTTAAGTGTCGCATGATCATTGATTTCCCTACAGAAGCGTTTGACAAAACCCAATGCCGAGCTGGCTTTCGAAATAACTAGATCCGAATGAGACTTAAAGTTTAATTTATTGTCAATAAGAATTCCCAAGTCACGTTGTTCAGTACAATTAGCAATCTGATAGTCACCGTAGTAATATGAAGATGAAGTCTGACTTCTGCCACGATGCAGCGATAAAATTGAGCATTTGTCGAGATTTAAATGCAAGTCGTTTGTTTCACACCAAATTTTAAGTGAATCAATTGCAGATTGAAGTCGCGAAACATCTGATTGACAATTTATTGTCTTGGCGATTCGAACGTCATCAGCAAACATTGATAGAAAGACTTCATTTGAGATTATAGATGGTAGGTCGTTGATAAACAGGAGAAAAAGTGTTGGACCAATATGGCTCCCCTGTGGAACACCAGAATTGACAATGAAATCGCCAGACTCAACCTTTCCAAGTTTCACATATTGTTGACGATTCGACAGATATGATTTGATCCATATGATAAGGTTGTGTGGAATTCGAAACGACTTTAGCTTGTTCAAGAGAATGGTGTGATTTACTCTGTCAAATGCTTTGCTGAAATCGAGATATAAAACATCAACTCTATTTGAAGCACTCATACCATTGATGGAGTAATGTAAGAATTCCATTAAATTTGTTGTTGTTGAGCGATGTTTCATAAAACCATGTTGATGCGAAGAAATTGATCTAGATATAAGGCGAGTGAGTTGAATATTGAACAATGTTCAAAAAATTTAGCAATTGTCATTAATTTGGAATACATCTATAATTGTTATGTTTGATTTGCTGCCTTTTTTAAAAATCGGTTGAACACAATATCTTTTCAGGCTTAGGAAAAATAAGTTGAGTGATTCATTAAATATATGAGTAAGCGGTTGATACAAAATTGAAGCACAATTTTTCAATACGAGAGGATGAATGCCATCCGGTCCAGCACTCGTATTTGTCTTTATTTTGATGAGCTGGTCAAATACAAAATAATCATCCAAAAGAAGTATACCGTTTTGTGTAAGATTTGATGCCGTTATCGGTGCATTGGTAGGCGTGTATGATGAAAAGTTGCTACTGAAAAAATCAGCAAACATTGAAACATGATCATTAATATCATTTGACGAACGCGTGTTGTAATGCAGCAACTTAGGTAGGCATTCACTGCTACGTTTCGAGTTTACAAATTTCCAAAAGGCAGATGGGTTAGATTTAAGCGATGATTCCAACTTGGTTTTGTAGGTATTGTAAAGTGTCGAGTTCAGTGAATCAAATTCAGCACAGGCAAGAACATATGGAGATTTGTCACCGTTTATTATATAACGTTTCCATTCTTTATTTCTTTTATTCTTCAGAGACTGAAGGTTTTTATTCCACCATGGTTTGTTAAATCGGCGAAATTTCAAGTTCGAAATTGGAACAAAATGAGTTATGGCCTCATTTATCACGTCATGAAGGAAACCAATCTTCTCGTTGAATGATTTATCAATCAAGTTTCTAGCAATATTTTTGTCATTTAGAAAATTGCACATACCAATATAGTTTGCTCGTTTGAAGTTGCGACAAGGATGATTTGGTTTATCATTTGTATCATCTGAATAACATGGTGTCAATTTATTGTCATGGATGAGAAGCAATGGTGGATGATGAACATCGATGTTTGTCAAAGGATGTGGCTGAATTATTTCAAAATACAAGAATTCGTTTGTGAATGCTAAGTCAAGTAGTCGATCATTGATGTTGAATATACCATTTATTTGATTATATCCCATAGAAAGAAGTCTATGGAGAAATTCCGCAGCAAATAATGGAGAAATATTCACTGGAAGCATAACATCCAAATTATTAAAATCACCACATGAATTTCCCTCCGGCAAAATCCAGTCTACGGTTGGAATGTTGAAATCACCCAAAATAACAATTGAGTCTGAGTGTTCCAGATGAATCGATTGAATTGCATTTAGATGTTTTGAGTAAATTTCAGACGTCGAAGCAGGAGGAATGTAAGCAGCGTAAAGATAAAGCTTTGAGTTCGATGAATGTTGAATTCTAACGCACGTGTATTCAATGTCCTGAATACCGTTGAGAGCGATCATTGATGATAAGAAAGTGTGTCGCACTGCAATCAATGTACCACCTCCCAATCTATGTGAAGAACCAGTCGATTCACGATCAGTACGATATACAGTATATGTATTGTCAAAGTATTCAGTTGAAAAAAAGACGAATTTAGCCATGTTTCAGTGAAAACTATTATTGAAAAATCAGATAGGGATGTATTTGCAAAAATTTGTTTTTGTTTGGATCGAAGACCCCGAACATTTTGATAATAAATCGTCAATGGTGAGTGAAGCTTTTTATTCAATGCAACTGCGTTATTTCTGGTAATTTTTTCCGTATAATTCAATTGCTTTGTGCATCGATATCTATCAATGTTGAATCGTCGTTCTTTTGTTGATGCGCGTTTTTTTCATTCAGTTTTTGGATTTTCTCAGGTTGTGCAGGGGATTTCTCAGTATGAAGTACATTGAAAAAATCATCCATTGTCACATTTTCCCGGAACTCTCTCACATTACAACTTTGAGGCCATGTGTTCGGATCAACAATATGTTCGAAGTCATCTTTAAAAACGGCGATTTTAAACGAGACAAACGAGTATTTATTCAAAACTGCATCTTTTTTAACAAGTTTATAGCACCTAAACTTGGATTGATCATTCAAGTTTGTATTAGAAATAATGAAATTTTTTTCTCTCAACTTCAAAAGAAAGATTTTAGTTAAAACTAAAATCTTCATTTTCTTCTCAGAATAGAAATCTGTATCGTGACTCCTTTATGGACTTTTTCGGCCATATGCCTGGCAATACAGCAAAATGTATGGTTTCTATATTTTTGACCGGGGGTGTATATTATTACCCGATTTTAAATGGTGTAATACTAAATTCAAATCAATTTTAGAACAGAAATTTATTGAAAATATTCTTTTGTGGTGATTTTTATGAAATTGATAAACTAGAATACTAGCAAAAACTAGCACTTTTTGTGTTGGTGAATATCCCCTTGATCAAAATATAAAGAAATCTGAGAATCAAAAGAATTACTGTTAAGATTATATATAAAGAAAATTTGAATAAGGCGAATATGGAAGTTTTTTACTTGTATACCCATTATTTTACGAGGCGATAGCATGAGTGCGTCTAGTGTTATAAGCAGCGTGTGTTTGAATGTTGACAGCGCGGATGTATCTCTTAAACCTTTGGGAGGATGCGTTTAATGTTATGGAACAGTATATTTATACTGTGTACTGTACAGCGCTTCGTATGCAATAAACTAGTGCTAGCGTATCCTACATTATTTACAGCGAATGGTTAACTCAGAAAGAATACTAAGTTGAAAAATGTTAGGGTACTTGAACATGATCGAATTTGAAAAAAACGAATTTTTTTGGAAGAAATTCATAATAAAGGTTTTAACAAATGATCATTTGTATCCAAAGTGATCTAGATCGAACGTTCGTAAAATTTTTCATAGTTTTCGCACGAACTAACGCACAAAAATGCGTTTTTCTTCTGTTTGTTCGTGTTCGTTGCCACCTCTGATTAAAGCTAGTAAAAATTGTGTCAATGTTAAAAGTATTGGATCAAAGAATGTTAGCAATAACACTCCGATCAAAAATTAATGTGACTAACATATAAAAACACAATATTTTTGCAAAATTCGTCTTTATTCATCAAAATAGTCTCCTTCAACAGCGATACATTCATTCCAACGCTCCTCTAACTTTTGGATGCCTCTTTTGTAGAACGATTTGTCTTTACCCTCAAAATAGGCATCGGTTTCAGCAATTACTTCTTCATTGGAGTCAAATCTTTTTCCCTGGAGCATTTTTTTGAGGTCTGCAAAAAGCCAATAGTCGCTAGGAGCCAGATCTGGAGAATACAGGGGGTGAGGAAGCAATTCAAAGCTCAATTCATGGAAATTTTCCATCGTTTTCTTCGATTTGTGAATCGGTGCATTGTCTTGATGAAACAGTAGTTTTTTCTTTTGCATCTGAGGCCGTTTTTTGCGATTTAATCCGAAAATACAGACGCCATAACCTTGCCAGCTGACTGTTGTGTTTTGCCCGCTTCGGCACTTTCACCGGCTGCTCTCCACTTAGATGACGATCGTTTTGATTCTGGAGTATAGAGGTGTATCCACGTTTTGTCCATTGTCACATACCGCATGAAAAAATCCTTTTTATTCCGCTTGAATATTTCTAAACAACTCTTCGAATCATCAACACGTTGTTGTTTTTGATCCATTGTAAGTGAGTACGGTACCCACTTGGAAAAGAGCTTTCGCATACCCAAATGTTCATGCATAATAGTAAAGACAGTACTTTTTGATATTTTAAGAGCATCAGCTATCTCTTGCAATTTCAGTTTTCGATCGCCAAAAACCATTTTGTGTAATTTTTTGATGTTTTCTGGAGTAACCACCTCATTAGGACGTCCAGAGCGATGTTCATCTTCGTTGTTTGTGCGACCGCGCTTAAATTAAGCAAATCAAGTACAAATGAATCTTTTCGATGGATTGGTGTATGCAATAATTTCCGAACTTTTACAACAGATGTCACCACATGCATGTTAGCTGTAATAGATCAATGAAAGGTACGTCATTTTGAAGGCCTATTCAAATTCTGTCAAAATCAGTCAAAAGAGTTTCATTTGTTTGTGCGCATCATTTTTTTCTTCAACGATGGAACATTTTTAAAATTGGAGGATAAAACAGCATTTGCGGGAAGTTGGGCCACTTTTTTTCTAAGAAAACGTTTACAGAAAGTCATCGTTTGCTTGTGGAAACTTATAGCGAATATGCTCTATAAAGAACACAATGTTACGAGTGGTTTCATCCCTTCAATTTGAAGGCTTCAAAAGTGGTGATTTTGACATCAGCGACAAAGAACGTCCAGGTCAGCCAAAAACATTTGAAGACGCACAATTGCAAGCATTACTCGATGAAAATCCTTGTCAAACGCAAAAAGAGCTTGCAATGGAGTTGAATGTAGATCAAGCGACCATTTCTAAACATTTGCATGCAATGGGAAAGATCCGAAAACTTGGAAAATGGGTTCCACATCAATTGAATGAAAATCAACTCAAAGCATGAATCGAAACATGCAAAAAACACCTTGCTGAGCACAAAAAACGTAGTTTTTCGAGTCAAATTGTTACTGGCGATGAAAAATGGATCTATTACGACAATCCCAAGCGTAAAGCAGCGTATTTTGATCCAGGCCAACCAGGACCTTCGCAATCAGAACGAGACATTCATTACCAGAAGGTTATGATGTGTATTTGGTGGGATCAGGAACGTGTCGTATATTATGAGCTGCTGAAACCTGGCCAAACGGTTGATGGTAAGTGAAACGAACAACAATTGATCAAAATGGAGCAAGCATTAAAGGTGAAACTTCCAAGAATAGCGACTAAACAAGACAAAGTTTTTTTTCACGATGATAATGCCAAGCCACATCGTGCAAAGATCGTTAAAAAAAAGAAAGAACACTTCGGTTGGGATCAGCTTGATCAACCCGCGTACTCTCCAGACTTTGCCCCTTCGGACTACTATTTGTTTCGATCGATGCAAATTGACCTGGCCGATGTACGCTTTAAAAACTTTGAAGAAATACAAAAATGGGTCGCGGACTGGATAGCTTCAAAAGATAAGGAATTCTTTCGACGCGGAATCCACAAACTTCCTGAAAGATGACGCGAAGTCATAGCTAACGATGGAGAATATATTGGTTAATGTACTCATTCACTTTATTATTGAAATAAATGTATCTTTTGAACAAAAAAAGTTCGGAAATTATTGCATACACCCATATTTTATTCAAGAAATTGTCAACATGAACGTTTTTCTTTTTGTTGGTTTCATATTTTTTATAGATATTGCATGTTTCAATGTTCACGTTTCAAATGATTCATTTTTCATTGGTTCATTGGTTTAATTTCATAAATTCATGTTTCATAATTGCTTGACAGTTTAAATATTAGTAAACTTAACCTTTGTGTGCAATGCAGTCAATTGGAAATAATACGCATATTAATTTTGCTCGTTTTAAGGAATTAATTATTGCTATTGAATTGTTGAATAATTTTTTCATGCCTATTATTAAGGAAAATTTTTTGACACAATCAATTTTAAATTGAATACTAAATTTTCTTCTTTGTTAATCAATGAATTATTATTGTTTGTTGTACTTATTGAATTGTTTCCTCTAGATCTTGAGGAAGAATTTCACTAAGATTCAAAACGTCGACATTTTCTATTGGGTGTGTGCAAAAATTTTAAAGAATTTTTGTGTTGAAACAAAATTAGTGGCGTACATCGGCCACTTTTAAATCGTCGAAACCAGTATTCACAAGTTAAACTCGATGGAGGATGTTCCCCGTAAGCCTCACACAACATTCGATGACACATATTGAATAGTAAAGCAAATTGGTGACACTTCAATATTTCGGTGGTAACAGTATGGCCAGATATAAGTTACGCCATCTGGTTGTCATTCTTCAAAATTCTTGCACACACCCAATAATAAAAAAATAATTTAAACAAAGACTGTTCTTGGCTTTTAATTAAATCAGAAAAAATACGTTCACTGTTCAAAAAAACAACAAATTATCTTCCCAATATTTTAAAAAAACATGATTTACCAGACGTGGTAAATAATAATTTTTTTATCCATTGTAGCGAAATTGTCAATAGAGACTTTATTGGTTTGTTCCGAATATTAGAATAATGTTTAATTATATTATGATGTCGCTAACCACTTGTAAGGTATATAAAGTCAAAAATGTTAATGAAAACATTGACAAACATTTAACATCATTGAAAACCATATGGTTAACCATATGGACCACAGAAAAAAATCAGTTTATAAGCTATATTCACAGATGTCGTGGTAAACGCTCTTATTAGACATTACCATAGTATCTAAATTGTCTAACACAAAATGCTATAGGAACAGTCAATATTAAGTTGCATAAAGCTCTGTTTCTATAGCATTATGTGTTAGACAATTTGGACACTATGGTAATGTCTAATAAGAGCGTTTACCACGACATCTGTGAATATAGCTTATAAATTGAGTTTTTTGTGTGATTGAAAATGATTTTTCAATAGTGATTCGCCTCCTGGTTAATGACTTTTTATCAAACCCTATAATTGATTCTTCAGGTACGGATCAGGGTTACCCCATTGCTGCAACGTTATTCATATTATTTGTTGCTGATCTACTTTACTTCAGTGGTGATTCGTTTATTCTTTCATTCGTCAATGATGTTAGACTTTCCTTCGACATAACTTTAATTATTTATTGCTACGTTTTTCAAGATAGTTTGAATATTGTTATTAAATTCTTTGAATTGAATCAATTAAAATTGAATACACTGTCAAAATTATTCGTGAAGTTGTTCACAGATAGTCTGTTAAAATATGAAATTGACAGATTTTCCGTTGAAATATTCAAATTTAACAGAAAATTATATAAAAACACCATGGTTTCAATGTCATAATGAACGTCATAATATATTGAGGTTATGGTAAATTTACGTGGTTTTCAGATAATTTTGAATATTTTAACGGAAAATCTGTCAATTCCGTATTTTAACAGACTATCAGTGACCAACTTCACTAATAATTTTGACAGTGTAGTAAAAGGCCAAATGTCACCATCTCATTTTCATACAATTCTGAGTTTGTGTTGATCATGTGTTAATTTTCAGAGATTGTACTTCAATCGTTAACGCGACAAAATTCAAAAAATTTAAAAAATTATTGTTGCATCATCAATTCTCTTGCATTTAATAAAATAAAATGGTTTTAGTAATTTGTAGACCAAATCACCATGTTTAGTGAAATGCTGATTGTGTTGAATTTTTTGAACGAATTTCTTCTTGCAGAATTGACATTCGAAACGTTTTTCATTGGTGTGTTTTATCTGTATGTGCTCTTTCAAAGTTTTTTTGTAAAAAAAGTTTTGACCACAAAGATAGCATCATTGGCATGAGTTTGCTTTCAATTGAAGTGCTTTCAATTGATGTACCAATTTTAATGATTTGAAACAAACCAAATATTCGAATTGCTTTTCACCATTGTGGATCCGGATGTGCCGAATAATATTTGCTTTGTGCTGTATCCACACAAATCACAAATGAATTGATAATGTTGACATTTCCCTTCTTGATATTTCTTTTCAATTTCATTTCCGGAGCCATGTTAAACATTGGAATGGAAATTATCGGCCATGAATTTTTATGTGTCACAACAAATGAGATTTGTTTGTAAAATTTTTGAAACAAACGTTGCATTGAAATGGATTTTCACCAGTGCGAATTCGAATGTGTCTGGTGAGATTTGTTGCAAGTGATGTTTCATATTTGTATGTTCGACATTTGCGAACCTTCCCTTTTTTCGCCGTCTTATTTTAATCTTCATATTCAACACCAATTCTTGTCTGTCGTAATGCAAAACCAATTTCAATTTCACCTAATGATTCTTCCTTAACAATGCTTTTTTGCTTAATACAATTTTTTGGGACATTTTCCGATGAACTACAAACACCTCCATTTAATTCATCTGCAACCATCATTTGGATTATTTGTTGATAAAAAATTTTCGGATTTTCGTTTATTTTGTGTGCCATGTTGAGCGGAAGAATTGTATTAATCAGGACAAGGCAAAATATTCATTTAAATATTAATTATTTTTTCACATATTTTGATGGCTCACCCTTAAATACATATTGTAAGTTTTGGAGTTTTTACTACAATTTCGAATAAAAATCATATGAATTTCAATTCCAAATGGCCAAGAATAGTCGAAACAAAATTCGAACAAAATGTTTTTCTGTGTTTTTCTTCTGTTTACACTTTAACAAAAAAAAAAAAAAGATGAGAAAAAAAGTAAGTGGAACTTTTCAGCGGCGGATGAAATTTAGACCGCATGTATTTAGACTGCTCCCTTGCGGCCGAAATTCTTTGAGGCAAAGAAATAAGATCGAGACGAAATTTGAAATTTGTCCACGCGACCTAATTTCATTTGAACTTAGAATTTTGGCCGCTTTTTCAAAATGAAATTAGACCGCGCGGACTAAATTCCTTTTCATATTGCGGTCTTATTTCTTTACCTCGAAGAATTTTGGCCGCAAATCAGACCACACACATTACACACCCAAATTGCATTTTTTGTTATTGTCTTTATTGTTGAAATTAATTGAATGTTTATTGTTGAAAACATACAAAAATTTTATTTTTTATTCTTATTGTTCAAATTGATTTCTATGACAATATCAACATGATATTTTTTGAACATACCATAAAACGATACGAGGAGCGTGGAACAGTGGATGTAAAGCAGACGTTAAATTTTACTAAAGCTGAGCATGTAGCTATTGCGTTGTGCTATATCGATTTGCCGCATGCATACATTCTCATTTGATTTTCCGCATCAATACAGCGGCTGTATATACCATAACTGTACTGTAGCTATTGCTCAGCTCCAGCAAAATTTAAGGTCTGATGTGAAACGAAAACCGGGCAGAAATAGATCTGTACAAACAAAAGATCTGGTCAAAAATGTACGAGAAAAAATTCGTCGAGAAGCGCCAGTATCTTGGCTCGTGAGCACAATATCAGTCGATATTCAATGCAACGAGTGTTGAAAGAAGATTTGGGATTGAAACAATTCAAAAAAAACCCCAAAACCTAATTTCACTATCGAAAAGAAGCAAGCCAGAAAGGAAAAATGTAAAGAGCTGATGCGCCGGCACGCGTCCTCGAACATCGTTTTTTCGGACGAGAAGTGGTTCCTTTTGCAGCCAAGTCTCAATGCGTAAAATGATCGCGTTTATGCAGCGAAAATTGAGTACATTCCTAAAGATGATTTAGTTGTTGAACGATTTTAGAATGTACTAAAAGTCATGGTTTGGAGCGCCGTTTCGACCGACCACAAATTTATTATTATTATTATTATTATTACTGCACCAAACAGCGTTTCTTCGCCAAAGGTGGTTTATTTAAATAATTTTTTAAAAATATTTACAATTGATTTACATAAAATAGTTGATTCAATAATTGTATCGAATCAACAATCTATTGCCAATCCTAATGATTTCGGAGCAAGTCTCTGTGATTGCTGAACTACAAAAATGAATCGAAATGAAACAAACAATTAATGGTTAATCTATTGGTTTCATAAATAATTCATTCAATCTTTTCTTAACTACTTCCGAACTGACATTAAAGTCTATTACAAATTCATTCAACATTTTATCATTATAGTACTTGTTGAAAGTTTCAATTAAAATATTCAAAGGCATATGTTTTTGATAGCCATGATTAACAGATTGAATTCTTAAAAATTCAATATTTCTGACAGAATGATATGGAATTCTGAATTGAATTTTTTCCAAAAGAACATCCGAACAAATTTCACCCTTGATCAGCTTTAGGATGAACATTATTCGAGCAATATTCCTGCGATTCTCTAAAGAAATCATTCGTAACAGCAGCAGTCTATGTTCATACTTTGGGAGGTGAAATCCATTATTCCATTTGAATCTTCTTAAAGCATACAGCAAAAATTGCTTCTGAACAGACTCAATTCGTCTTGCTTGTCCCAAGTTGTGAGTGCTCCAAACCTGAGAACCATATTCTAAAATAGGAATAACGAAACTAAAAAATAAAATTTTAATTGTATATGAATCATTAAAATCTCTTGCAAAACGTTTAATCCAGGCCAGTCTTGATCTTGCTTTTGCTATCATTGATTCAATATGAGCTTTGAAATTAAGTTTCTCGTCCAAAATCACACCAAGATCTTTAATCTGATTAACTCTTTCAATATTTGAATCACCAATCGAATAATTAAATTCAATCGCATTACCAAAGCGCTGAAAAATCATCAACTTCGTTTTTTTAACATTCAATTTCAACTGATTCAAATTAAAATAATTAACTACATTGTTCAAACTCTTTTGGAGAGTTAAACAATCATCAATTGAAGCAATATTGTGGGAAAGTCTAACATCATCTGCAAATGAAAGAATTGATGAGTTACCACTGAATTTTGGTAAATCAATGATAAACAAAATAAACAAAGTTGCAGCAATGGGATAACCTTGACCCGTACCCGAAAAAACCTCAATAGGATCTGATTCACAATCATTTACTTTGATAATTTGTTTTCTACCATTCATATAAGAATTTATCCAATTTAAAAGTTGTGAATTCAATCCCATGATATTTAATTTATGTATCAAAAGTTCAACATTTACAGAATCAAATGCTTTAGCCACATCAATGTAAATTGCATCTGTTTGATTATGTGGCTTTAGTTCATTCAACGTCTGAGAAGTAAATTCAACCAAATTCGTAATAGTTGATCTTCCCTTTACAAAACCATGTTGACTCACATCAACCATGTTCTTAATATGAAAATTCAAGTGTTTCGCAATAATTGAATCCAAAATCTTTGGAATCACATTTTGTAGAGCAACACCCCTGTAATTCTCAATATCATTCTTTGAACCACTTTTAAATATCGGTTTAACGAAAGATGATTTCCATAAATTAGGAACATAACCAGATTTGAGCGATTTGTCTAACAAAATTGAAATTGGTTTACTCAAGGTACCAATACATTTTTTAATAAACAAATTAGGTAACCGATCAGGACCAGAAATCAAATTGTTTGGAATTTCAAGAACTTTTTGAATAATATCTGCTTCATCAATAATCAATTTGGGAATATTTTGACATAAATTCACAATAGCTTCAAAACTTCCGAAGTTACATATATCTGATAAACTTAAATTGTGTCGAGTATATGCAGAAGCGAAAAATTCACCAAAAAGATTTGCAATTTCTGTATCTTTGCAAGATTTTCGATCATTGTAATGCATTTCTTTCGGAAAGTCATTGGCAGTCTTCCTAATTGCATTAACATACTTGAAAAATTCCATTGGATCATCAACAATCAATTCCTCCATTTTCATCTTATAGTTATTATAAGCAATTCGAGAATATCTATTATATTCCGTACGAGCAATTTTAAAACAATTGTCATCTTTCAATGAGTTATGCCTTTTTTTACGCAATTTCCTCTTGTTTTCGTTGAAAGTGGAAGTAAAATCAAATCATCTGTGTACGAAGATGAAATATTGTGTACAAAATTGTTGCCAAACGCCGAAAAAGTTTCGTAATAAACCATGGGTGTTCCAGCAAGATGGGACACCATCACATCGGGCGGCCACAGTGCACCAGTGGTAAGTAAAGAATGTGCCGGATTTCATTAACAAAGACGAATGGTCGCCATTGTCTCCAGACTTAAATCCAATGGATTATTTTGTGTGGGGTTACATGGAATCGAAACTGAATGATCGGCAAAATTTGGAACGATATTACCATCGAAATGATATGATACGTACCGCGTGTAATTCGTTTCCACAACGCTTGGACTACTGTCAAAATGGAGGAAGTATCAAAAACAAAACATGAAATAAAAATTTGTGGAACCTAATCGAACAACCAATAAAATTTGTTTTCAATTTTGTTAAAAAAAACCAACGTTTTTTAAATAAATATGAAACCGACAGTTTCACTGAGCCACCCTGTAAATTCAATGAAAACATTTTCCAAAAGTACAATCAAGCATTTCGAATTTTGAATTTCAATAGTTTTCGTTTACCTAAACACCATTCCGGCCTTATTGAATTAAATGAGATGATGATGCAATAATTCCAATTTCGAAGAGTATACGCTGTTCAAGGCAATTGTTATCCAAATTTTTAAATTATTTAAATTTTTTTCGCAGAAAATTTATGTTACAAACTCTTACTGAAAACTTGCTCACGATCAGCACAAACTCCAAATTATATGAAAATGAAACGTTCATACACTCATAAAAAATACACTCTTGATTTATTGACTAGTGTCAATTGAATATAGATTAATTGACACTGTGCCTTTAAAACTGATCCGTTTATTGCCACATGTCCAATAGTTATTTATTGACATCGGGCAATAAACGTATTCGTTTTGTACATAAATGACACTTGTCAATAAATCGAGGTTATGATTTTCATGAGTGTACAACTATTATAATTTTGAAAAGTACTTTGTACCATACATGGTGATAATTTGACATAAGTATGACTTTGGCGAGTTTGTACTCGGCAACCGTTTAGATACAAACTCTGAAAATTGGCACACAATAAGTACAAACTATAAATTATATGAAAACGATATGATCACAAAACAAATCCAATTTTGAAGGGTACATGTTGTACAATGAAGTAATTGTTGGCAGTCCAAAAGCAGAGCATGTATTTGGATATTTTCATCTGGCTGGACATTTTTATCTGGATAATTAATCCAGATATCGTGGTTAATGTGTGACCTGTGGTGGAATTCAGATTACTTTCCGCAAAAATGGTTTGGAAAGTTTGTTTAGGTCACAACCATAGAATAAAAATTGTTCCGTATGTATCTTAAAATTTTGAACGAATTGACAGACTTAGAGAAAGAACAAATTGAAAACGATATAAATAATGCGTTGGTGAAACAAGGAGTGGTGAAACATCGTTGGCAGTTGGCTCCGGACGAAGATTCAAAAGAAAAGGAGACTGGAATTGCGTGTTGTATTTTGATGTAACGCGAGAATATTTGCCACTCAACAAAAGAGCATATGTTGAGGTATCATCTTCATCAGAAAAAGAAAAAGACGAAGAAAAGTGTGAAGTAAAGAACAAAGATCACAATGTAAAATCCGAAGTGGCGAAAGTTGACTTGCACGAAAAAATTAAAGAAGAAACATAACGAATCAAGGAAATCGATCGTGAATTCGTGGAGCGAGAAAAGGGTGCAATGCAACAACAACAGCATCGAACACAAGAACGAGAAGGAGACAAAGTGAGCGAAAAGCGAAGCAACAAAATCTATTGCAACAATTGCGGTGGCACATTTACATTGACTGTAAAAGAGCGCTGAGGTCACATCGAAGCGGTATACGTGTGCAAAAACTGTTTAATGCATGGGAGGGAAATGACAGAAAAAAGAAATAAAATTGTTTGCGCCGTGTACCAACATGGTAACAAAGTGTGTAAGCATCACACACACAAATATTTGACAAGTCATGTACGTGTTCAGTACAAAATACAGGAACAACTTATTTTCGTATACTATTCACACTATTATACTTTTACCGTATAATTTTCCTCCAATTTTGACAGCACAGTACTGTGTGAATTTGTACGAGAATTATACAATACAAGTATAATAGAGTGAATATTATATGAAAATCGGTTGTTCGTATATTTTGTACTGAACACGTAACTGAGTTGTCAAATATTTCTATGTGTGATGAATTGTGTACTCTTGAAATTGAAAGAACATTTTCATGCATTTGTAAAGTGAATAATTCCCGGAATTTTTTTTATAACAAAAAAAATATTTCGTTTCGTGATTTTTATAGCATCGATGAAGAAATTGAATTCTTATTTGTTTAAGTCATTGGATGATGATAATAATTTTAAATCTGCTCGAACGGATTATCATCGAAATTCTCGTATTGCCTATAATAATTATAAAATAGCGATGGAGGAGATGATTAATTCAGATCCAATGGAATTTTTCAAGCATGTGAATGCAGTTAGGAAAACCAACTGTAATCTACCAAATGAAATGTATTATAATAGCTTTCAGTCTTGTGATGGTATTGAAATCACTAATCTTTTTGCAGAATTTTTCTCTTCTGCTTATACACTGTGTATAATACACAGCATAAATTGGTTGTGTCTGATGCCTGCAATGATGAGGATTTTAAATCAATAAAGGACTTATGTCAGAATATTCCCAATTTGAATATTGATGAAGATGTTATTTTGCAACAAGTTCATGATTTACCAAATAATTTAATTTCTGGTCCGGATAATATACCAAATTTGTTTATTAAGAACTGTATTAGAGTTTTAATTAAACCTATACATGTTTTACTTTGTCAAACCAATTCATAAAAACGGATCAAGGAATAATATTGAAAATTATAGGGGTGTTGCTATGCAAAATGTGATTCCCAAACTTTTGGATTCAATCATTGTGAAACACCTGAATTTTCATATAAAAAATATAATTGATTCAAGTCAGCATGGTTTTGTTAGAGGCAGATCAACCATTACTAACTTGGTAGAATTCACATCTCAAACATTGAGTGAACTTAGACCTCATAATCAAACGGATGCAATATATATTGATGTTGCTAAGGCGTTTGACTCTGTGAACATTGACCTCTTGATTCACAAATTAAATGTTATGGGTCTGAATGATCAACTTTTGAGTTGGATTAAGTCTTATATGAGAGTAGGCAAATTACTAATTTGCATTACTCACTAAAAATAAAAATAAAAAAAGGAAAAAAAAATTCCGTGGGTTACTTTTTGGTTATTTAGGGGTAAATGGAGGGAGGAAAGGAGGGATAGAAAAAAAAAGGAGAGGGAAAAAAAAAAAAAAAATATTTGGGGGGGGGGGGGGGGAAAAAAAATAAAAAAATATAGGTTCATTCTCTCACATATGTTTGTGTGGTTTTTTTTTTTTTTATATATCACAAAAAAAAATTTTTTTTTTATTAAATTATAAAAAAAAAAAAAAAAAAAAAAAAATAAAAAAAAAAAATTCGTATATGAGTGGTAGAAAGGAAATTATTAAAGTTAGCAATTATGAATCAAACCCTATCTTTGTTTCTTCTGGTACGGGTCAGGGTTACCCCATTGCTGCAACATTATTTATATTGTTTGTTGCTGATTTACCTTACTTCAGTGGAAATTCGTCGATTCTTTCATTTGCTGATGATGTTAGACTTTCCCACCACATAAATTCAATTAATGATTGCTATGTTCTTCAAGCGAGTTTGAATAATGTTGTTAAATTCTTCACATTGAATCAATTAAAGTTGAATGTTAAAAAGACAAAAAGAATGATATTTCATCGCTTTGGAGATGTTATTGATTACAATTACACTATTGATGGCTCAGTAATTGAAAGATTTGACCAAATAAAAGATCTTGGTGTAATTTTGGATGAGAAACTTAATTTCAAAGCTCATATTGAATTTGTGGTAGCCAAGGCAAAATCTAGATTGGCTTGGATCAAGCGTTTTGCTAGAGAATTTAATGATCCATATACTATTAAGTTATTATTCTTTAGTTTTTTTATTCCGATTCTAGAATATGGCTCTCAGGTATGGAATACTCACATCTTGGGACAGACAAGACGGATTGAATCTATTCAAAAGCAATTTCTTTTATATGCATTGAGAAGTTTCAGATGGAGCAATGGCTTTCACCTTCCGAAATATGAGCATAGATTGTTGTTACTTCAAATGATTTCTCTGGAGAATCGAAGGAAGATTGCGCAAATGATGTTTATATTAAAACTGATCAAGGGTGAAATATGTTCGGATGCTCTTTTGAAGAAAATACAATTTAGAGTTCCCTACCACTCTATTAGAAATATTCAGTTCTTGAAAATCCATGTTGTTAACCATAGTTATCAAAAGTTCATGCCTTTACATTTTATGATTGAGACTTTTAACACACACACATTAATTCTACTGTCAAATACACAACTGTCAGTTTGAAATGGCTGGTTTCCAACGAAAGTTGGACATTTCACAATATTTTCTGCACACCAATACATATATATGTGTATATAAAATGCGCAGAAAAAGTTGTGAAATGTCCAACTTTCGTTGGAAACCAGCTATTTCAAACTGACAGTTGTGTATTTGACAGTAGAATTTATGTGTGTGCAGTTATTATAATGATAAAACTCCTATTCTTAATCAATTTGTTATTGACTTTAATGTTAGCTCGGATTTAACTAAAAAAAGACTGAATGAGTTATTAAAGAAACTGGTTAATTGATTGTTGTACATTTTTGTCAGGCTTCAGTGTTGCAATTTGATAATAGCAGTGACTTGCTCCGAAATCATCAGGATTGGCAATATATTGTTGAATCGGAGCAATTATTGAATCATTTATTCTTTGTAAATTAAATTATTGTATTATATAATTGTATAATATTTAAATAAACCACCTTTGGCGAAGAAACGCTGTTTGGTGCAGTAATAATAATAAAATAACAAGTTTATGTTATTTACATACATTTAGAACCATAACCATAACCTATAACTGTATTTGATGTCCATATTCATCAAAAGTCAAAACTGAGACTGGTTGTATATTGTGAGATTTTAATTATAATTCAGCAAATGTGCAAACATTATATCCATTATAGCGAGAATACTGGAATATATATACAGGGTGTTTCCTATAACAGGGTCACTACTCAGGAGTATTAATATCAAATTTGTTTTGCTACTATCGTTTAGAGGGGACTAAGATGAGAATTTCTTTGGGAGTGGATTTTTGATTTTTTCCTGTGGGGTTGAGGGGGAGGGTTTTCTCCACTCAAAAAATGAATTTTTTCAAATCTTTGCAAATAAACTCAAAAATAAGTTCGAATATTTAGCTTTTCATGGTTTTATGGTATTATTATTATTGTTCCTTCGCCAAAAGCGGTTTATTAAAAATAAATAAATTAAAATTTACAATATAATAAATACAAATCAAATGATTCAGCATTTGTTCCGATTAACAATCTATTGCCCATCCTAACTATCTCGGACAAGCGACTGACATTACGCGTACAATAGAAATCGGTACAGACAGCGCCACATTTTTTCGTGGTTGTGAGAACGCTAAACTCTTGTATGTTTTTGAACTTGGAATTATGTGAGATGGGTTAGAATAATTTTTCATATTTTTTATTTTTTCCAAAAATAATCAAATAACACTATTTCATTTAAATGGAAAAATATTAAATAGAATCAAAATAAATGCATGTTCTCAGATGTAAATCATACACTACATTCAATTCTTAACTTGTAGCACATACACTACGAGTATATTTTATATTTTACGAACAGCAAATCAGATGTAACTTATACATTACATTTAATTTTTCGTTTGTAATATACAAAAAACACTTGTAGTGTATGTGCTACAAGTTGAGAATTGTATGTAGTGTATGATTTACATCTGAAAACATGCAATGTAGCATCCATGCTACATCCGAAATTGATATTTATTTTGTCTCTTTACAGACAAAGAAAATCTCAGTTTTAATTTATTAGTATTTTATTTTCAAATCTATTCCAATATTTTTTTCACTACCACAAAAACAATTTTGTCAGATGACAGTCAAATTTGGCGCGAACATATATTTGAAACAACATAACCAACATTTGAAAACAAAAAAAAATTTGTGGTGTTGAAAAAAACATTGGATTAGATTTGAGAATAAAATACTAATAAATTGAAACTGAGATTTTTTTGTCTGTAAAAAGACGAAATAAATATCAATTTCGGATGTAGCATGGATGCTACATTGCATGTTTTCAGATGTAAATCATACACTACATACAATTCCTAACTTGTAGCACATACACTACAAGTGTTTTTTGTATATTACAAATTGAAAACAGATATGACTTATTTTCAGCTTGTAATAAAAATATAAAATACACACATTACAAATGTGCTACAATTTAAAAATTGTATGAAGTAAGTATTTATTGTATTGTATGATTTACATATGAAAACATTCAATGTAGTATCCATGCTACATGCGAAATTGATATTTATTTTGAATTAATTTAATAATTTTCTCATTTTAATGAAATAGTGTTCTTTTGATTAATTTAAAAAGAAAAGAAACGAAAAATATAAAAAATCATTGTAAAAAGTTTCAAAAAGTTCCAAGTTCAAATGCGTGAAGTTTAGAATATTCACCAATATAAAAAAACTTGGCGCTCTATAAAAATATTTTCTTGTCGCTCTCTAGATCTAAGAAAAAATCACTGAAATTATAAACTAAAATAATAAATCGAAAAAAAAAAAAGAGAAAAATAAACAATATATCTCCCTATAAAAAAATTTATTTAATTTTTTTTTAAATACATTCGAGGTGAAAATGAAGTATAAAAATTGATCCAAAAGTGGTGTCTTTACATTATAATAATTGTTGAAAGTTTCAATCATAAAACTCAAAGGCATATATTTTTGATAGCCATGATTAACAGTGTCCTGAATACTCAAAAATCTAACATTTCTGACTAACCGGTAGGGAACTCTAAATTGAATCCTCTCTAAAAGTACATCCGAGTATATTTCGCCCTTGATCAATTTTAGTGTGAACATCACTTGAGCAACCTTCCTACGGTTATCCAGGGAAATTATTTGAAGTGACAGCAGCCTTTGCTCTCATTTTGGAAGGCATAAAACAAAAACTGTTTTTGAAGAGATTCTATTCGTTTAATTTGTCCCAGATTGCGAGTATTCCAAACTTGAGAACCATATTCCAAAATTGGAATAACAAAACTAAAAAACAATTTTTTAATGGTCATTAAATTCTCTTGCAAAACGTTTGATCCAAGCAAGTCTTGATTTAGCTTTTGCTATCATGAATTCAATATGAGCTTTGAAATTAATTTTAATTATTCTTGGAGTCTTTCTCTACAAGGCGAAGGGGTGATGAATATTTATATATTCCCTCTTCATATTGTTTCACGTAAATCAAGTTTTTCTTAACTCTATCGTGTTCATCGATTCCTATTGCGAATGTTTGAGTGAGATATCAAAAAAACAAACCATTTTGGATGCCTAGAGATAATATAATTCTTCAACCTAACATGAGTATCAATAACATCTTTAACACAAGTATAAAAATCACTCAAATCATTATCAAATGACTCATTAGACAATATTTTCTGGTTTTAAATGAAAGAACAAACCAAAAAATAAATAAATCAATGTAAAAAAATAGAATTAGTTTAACAAATGAAAACTCAATACGAATACTGTATGTATTGAGCCTATTGTGCCGATTTCATTTGAGTTCACCAACAGATGGCGACTGTAGTTGGTGAGCTGACATGAAATTATATGAAAATTCCAGGAATTGAATATTCAAAAAAAAAAAAAAAAGAAAAAATGTGAAGAAAGAGGAGACTGTAGATAAGCGTTGTAAGAAAAGAATCTTTCTTCTTGGTTTAGCAGCGAGACGAATCGCACGTAAAATTGTTTAATTGATAAGTGAGACATTAAAATAATTATTGCACATCAAACGAGAGCATTTTTATTGATCAATGTGATTAAGATAGGAGATTTGATAACTATTTTCAAAGTAGAAAACCAATTCTATTGCGAATTGCAAATCAAACGGCCCAAATAATTCAGTGAATTATTTCTCACAAAATCGTATTGAACGGATTGATCAATTTGGGAAAACGCATTTGTGTGTTGAAACCAAATCAACGAAATTGGATTTTGTTATAGATTGGATGTCAATTCACGTGTCGAACCAAAGTTAAATGTTGACCACACGTTGATAGAATTGACAAAAATTTATCCAATTTACGGGGAAATTAATTCATTGGTATCCATCGGGATCGTCGGCTCAAATAAATTGAATCATCTCTGGATCGTCGGCTAAAACAAGGTAGCGTGAACGGGGAAAATAGTCCATCGTCGTTCGAGGAAGATAGTTTCCGGACATTCATTGGTTAACAAGGTAAATTTCTTCAAAGAAAAACAAATAACGAAACAAATAACAATTCCCAATCAAATTTGCTGAAGCAACTATTTATATCATCGTAATTTACATATCTAAAATCATGATAAAAATGATAGTCTGAGTTATACTTGTTATTCTGACATCCAAAAATGGAAATTTCAATGGATTTATGATGAACCTCAGATCTTACCAAAAAAATATCACTATTTAAGCAATATATCAAGTCTGGGTCATTTGTCCAAACCAAATCTAACATTTTTCCATTATTATTTGAAGTTCCATTAATCTGTGATAAACCAACATCATGGAAAAATTCCAAAATAAATAATTCCTTCCTTGAACAAGCATTGATGGGATAGGAAATATTCGGACCATCAACGTCATTCGTGATCCACAACAAATCAGATAAATTGAAATCACCTGATATAATAATTGAATCTTTTTGGACTGATCTTGCTATTAAAGATTCAATAGCAACAACTACATTTTCGAAAATCTTAAATGGAGAATTAGGTCTAATATACAATTCAACCAAATAAAACTTTCTGGAGTTAATATTAATGCAAACACAAATAACTTCATTGATTTGTGAGTAGCAATCAAAACACCACCTCCATGAGACTTTTTAATGGTTTGATCCCTTTCTGTAAGATCCGATCGATCGCAACGAAAAACATCATAGTCATAAGGGAAGATTTCATTGCCATTTATGTTGAAATCCATATGCGTTTCACATAAAATATATATTTTAAACCACAACAAAATTTCAATCACAACAACATTTACAACCACAACAACAGTTTAATCAAAGCCAACAAGGTACTAATTGGTATGGTCTTCCTTTTTGGAATCGGGCTTATCCTGTACCATACATGAGTCCAATGCAGTATCGTCAATATATAAATCCGGCGCAATTTCATCAGAATTTTGTACCGTATCAAATGTTCCAGCCCATTTCCCATTAATGAATATTTCAAATAATGATGCCAAGGGAAAGAATTGCATTTACTCGTGCAATGTTAATGGTTTGCGAACTAAAATTCCTGAATTTTTTTCTAATATTTTAATTAATGATTTTAAAGTTTATTTGTTGTGTGAAACGCACTTAAATAGCACCATAGGTAATAGTGAAATTTTTCCAAACGACTTTGATGTTTTTCGTTGCGATAGAACGGATCTTACAGAGAGGGATCAAACCATTAAAAAGTCTCATGGAGGTGGTGTTTTGATTGCAACTCACAAATCATTGAATGGTCAGTTAATTTTTGATGGTGAACTTTTTGGTGCGGAAATTATCTGTGTTTGTATTAGCATTAATTGCCGAAAATTTTATTTGCTTGAATTGTATATTAGACCTAATTCACCATTTAAGATATTTGAGAATATAGTTAATGCTATAGATTTTTTGTTTTCGAAATCAGTTCATAAAGATTCAATTATTGTTTCTGGTGATTTCAATTTGCCTGATCTGTTATGGATCACGGGTGACATTGATTGTCCAAATGTTTCCTATCCTATTAATGCTTGTTCAAGGAAGGAATTATTTATTTTGGATTCCTTTCATGGATTTGGTTTGTCACAGATTAATGGAGTATCAAATGATAATGGTAAAATGTTGGATTTGATATGGACAAATGATTCAGATTTGATATATTGTTTAAATAGTGATATTTTTTTGGTAAATTCTGAAGTACATCATAAATCCATTGAAGTTGTCATTTCTGGAAGTCAGAATAATGATAATAATTCCAATTTTTTTTTCTATCATGATTTTAGAAATGCAAATTATGATGAATTAAACAGTTGCTTCAAGAATATTGATTGGGATTTGATTTTGTCCAACGTTTCACTGGATGATAATTTGAATAATTTTTATTCTTGTGTTAATAATGCAATTAATTCTCATGTTAAATTGAAGAAAAGAATTACTTCAAATCACCCAAAATGGTTTGATTCAAATATGATTAATTTGAAAAATAAATTGAATAAATTGGCTAAAAAGAGACATAATTCGTTGAAAGATAACATTGATTTTAAATTGTCTCGTACGGAGTATAATAGATATTCACGCATTGCCTATAATAATTATATGATGAAAATGGAGAAATTAGTTGTTGATGATCCAATGGAATTTTTTAAATACGTTAATGATGTCAGAAGGACTACCAATGACTTTCCAAATGAAATGCATTATAAAGATCAAAAATCTTGCAAAAATAAAGATATTGCTAATCTTTTTGGTAAATTTTTTGGTTCAGCATATACTCAACACAATTTGAGTCCGTCTGATATTTGTAATATTGGAAGTTTTGAAACAGTTATGAACTTATGTCATAATATTCCCAAATTGATTATTGATGAGTCTGTTATATTACAAAATGTACTAAATCTTCCAAATAATTTAATTTCTGGTCCTGATCGGTTGCCTAATTTGTTTATTAAAAGATGTATTGATGCACTTATTAAGCCAATTTTTTTTTTAATGGACAAATCACTTAAATTGGGTTATGTTCCTGGCTTATGGAAGTCTTCTTTTGTAAAACCGATATTTAAAAGTGGATCGAGAAATAATATTGATAATTATAGAGGTGTGGCATTGCAAAATGTGATTCCAAAAATTTTGGATTCGATAATTGCGAAGCACTTGAATTTTCATATTAAGAACATAATAGATTCTAGCCAGCATGGTTTTGTAAGAGGTAGATCGACTATTACAAATTTGGTAGAGTTTACTTCGCAAACTTTAAATGAGTTGAAGCCTCATAATCAAACTGATGCTGTTTATATTGATGTTGCTAAAGCATTCGATTCAGTGAATGTTGACCTTTTGACCCATAAATTGAATGTAATGGGTTTGAATTGTCAGATTCTAAATTGGATTTCGTCATATATGAATGGTAGGAAACAGATTGTAAAATTTAACGATTGTGAATCGGACCCCATTGATGTTACTTCGGGTACGGGTCAAGGTTATCCCATTGCTGCAACGTTGTTCATATTGTTTATTGCGGATTTACCCAATTTCAGTGGTAATTCAACAATTCTTTCGTTTGCGGATGATGTTAGACTGTCTCATCACGTAGATTCAGTTGATGATTGTTATACTCTTCAAATGAGTTTGAATAGAGTGACAGAATTTTTTGAAATAAATCATTTAAAGTTAAATGTTAAGAAAACAAAAATGATGATATTTCATCGCTTTGGTAATGTGATTGACTTCAATTATACCATTGGTGATTCAACAATTGAAAGAGTCAATCAAATTAAGGATCTTGGTGTGATTTTGGATGAAAAGCTTAATTTCAAAGCACATATTGAGTCAATGGTTGCAAAAGCTAAATCAAGATTGGCTTGGATTAAGCGTTTTGCATATGACTTTAGAGACCCATATACAATAAAAATATTATTTTTTAGTTTCGTTGTTCCTATTTTAGAATATGGTTCCCAAGTATGGAATACAAATAGTGTTGGTCAGAAAAAACGTATTGAATCAATTCAGAAGCAGTTTTTGCTGTATGCTTTAAGAAGACTTAATTGGAGCAATGGATTTCACCTACCGAAGTATGAACATAGATTGCTGTTGTTGCAAATGATTTCGTTGGAGAATCGCAGAAATGTTGCTCAAATAATGTTCATCCTAAAGCTGATCAAGGGTGAAATATGTTCGGAGTCTCTTCTGGAAAGGATTCAATTCAGAATCCCATATCATTCTGTTAGAAATGCTGAATTTTTGAGAATTCATGCTGTTAATCATGGCTATCAAAAGAATATGCCTTTGAATATATTAATTGAAACATTCAACAAATATTATAATGAAAAATCTTTAAATGAGTATGTAATAGACTTTAATGTCAACTCTAATGTAGTTAAGAAAAGATTAATTGAACTGTTTAAAAAACCAATGGATTAACCAATGATATGTTTATGTTTATTAGATTCATTTTTGTAGTTCAGCGATCGCAGTGATTTGCTCCGAAATCGTTAGGATTGGCAATAGATCGTTGATTCGATACAATTATTGAATCAACTACTTTTATGTAAATTAATTGTAAATAATTTTCCAAATTTATTTAAATAAACCACCTTTGGCGAAGAAACGCTGTTCGGTGCAGTAGTAATAAATTCATTAATCAAAATATTCGATAAAATTTCCGGAATTTTTGTTTTCAAACCATTTACATTGCATGAGTAAATATAATTTGTCATCCTCTCAACATTGGTATAGGTTAAAACATCTGATATGGAACAGCATTTTGATGAATGCGGGCCGAATTCATGTAATGATGATACTGCATTTGATTCACGTATGGAACTGGGTACTTTTGATTCCAAAAAGGATAACCATTCCAATTAGAATTCTGTTGATTTTGCTGTTGTTGTAAAGATGGAAAACCATTACAATTAGTATTTTGTAAATTTTGATTAAAAAACTGTTGAGGCAAAAATGGTCATTCATTTTTAAATCCATTGTTTCTGTTATTGTTTCTATTGTTGTTCCTATTGATGTTTTTGTTGTTGCTTTTGTTAATGTTTTCACTCCAGGTTTTGTTGTTATTATTTTCAATGTCTTCATTATGTTTATTTACGTTTCGTCTTCTGTTTTTGTTCACAAATTCATTTCTTATTTGATCTCAACATTTATACCTTTTGTATTTGTATTATAAAAACATTCATGAAATGGTTCCGAATTCAATGCAATATCATCTTTCATGCTTGATTTAAATTTAAAAGAACAAACTTCACATGATACGGCGAAAGGTGAATTTTCATAGAAAATATTTCGGAAGAATTTAAAATTCACATCACTTTCATTACACGGTATAACAATTCTCCGTGTTCCATCCTCTGTTTTTCTCAAAATTTGGAAATATTCAAGTAAAGTCTTTACTTTTTCATCTCTTCTCCTCATGCATTGAATAAAAATTTGATTATTACAAAATTTGCATAGTAATGATAATCCACCATATGTCAAACCCTTGCATCCACTTTCAACACAGCAATGAATTTCTTCTGTAGACATATTTACAACAACAAATATTAACACTTGTAAAGAAATCACAAATAATTGTTAATATTAATGAAACGACTATCTTCAATGAATGAATTTCAATGCACACTTATAAAGTTGTCTTTCAACAACAACAACACTCGTTTAAGGACCATTAATGCCTTTCAGCGTCTGATCCGTTTTGTAATGGTCGACCCTTAACAATTCTTCTCCATCGCACCCTATCGAGAGCCAGGTCCTGAGTTTCTCTACTCCATTCGAATCCTCTTTCATTCAAATCACTCTTTACCGAATCCAAATATCGTCTTCGCGGTCTACCTCTACTTCTCGGTTCATTCACTTGAGCATTCAAAATTAACTTCGGCAATCGATACTCATTCATACGCTGTACATGACCAAACCATCTCAATTCCGACTTTCTAGCCACTTCATCCACCGAATCCACATTCAAATCTTCCCGTATTCTCTCATTCCTAATTCTATTTTCCCATTGATCTCTACGCGAAACACCCGAAATTATACGCAGCACTTTCATATCCGCCACTTCCAAATCAAGAATTAGATTATTAGAATCGACCCAGCTCTCGCTTCCATACGTGATAGTTGGTCTGAAGATTGACCGATGAATCATCAACTTTGTTTCCCTGCTCAAATCACTCTTGTTAAATTCATGTGATCTGAGCTGCGCAACAACACTCTACGATGTTCAAATTCCTTATCTAGCCTGAAGATGCAACTTAGATATTTGGATTGAGCCACCTGCTCAAGCTCATTCCCATTCAACATACACTTCACTTGCTTCAGATTTTTCCCAAACATTCCAAAGTTCGTACAGGCCGCTTCTAAATCACTAATACTGTTTTGTAGCTCTTGTTCTGAACCACCAAACAGTACTAGGTCATCTGCATATGCAAGAGCAGAAATAATATTTCCCCCCAAAAGTACGTTACCCCTCAGATTAGCTGCCTTGATCAATTTGTCCATATACTATTACTTCAATAAATTATAAAAAAAAAAAATATTCATATATTAATTCACATAACAAATGTCAACTACTAGAAATGATACCCAATTTTTGTTGAACAATAGCAAGATTTTTGGTATAGAGGGAGCTTTCCTTTGGACATTTCTTTGTATAACTGACAGCGCCCTCTCGACAATCTTACAAGAACTAATAGCATTTCCCGATGTTGACAAATGTTTATGCCAATGACAAGAATGAGCATAACCAAAAACAAACGCTGTCACACGCTCTCATGATCTGAACATAATCACGTATTTCAATGTGTCTTTACGAATTATGGAGAAAATGTGATACCTAATACCAACAGATGGCTTTATTGTTAGGGCTTTTGATTTTCATTCTAAAGAACACTATCCGCTTGTAATAAAAAGAAGCGGTGAAAATGTACAGCCCTGCCGAAGACCATTTCGCACTTCTAACCATTCGCTCAATTCCCCATCAACTCTCACAGCCGCTTCACAATATCTTTACAAACTCTTAATTGCGCTCAACAGGGAACCACTCACATCATATTCACTCAACACCGACCAGAGCTTAGCTCTTGGTATGCAATCATACGCTTTTTGCAAACATACATACATATCCTTGTTTCTCTCATGAAATTTCTCTATTAGCTATCGCATGCAGAAAATTTGATCTTAACATCCGCGCATCGGTCTGAAGTCCGATTGGTTTTCATCCAAGAGCGATTCGACAATAGCTCTGGTACGTTTTTCTAAAATTGCACTATACACTTTTCCGACAACGCTCAATAAAGAAATTCCACGGTAGTTGTTACAATCTCTGTTGTTCCCTTTCTTATCAAGTGGAGAGATGACTGCACCACCCCATTCTTTCGGTACAATCGAAGAATTCAATGCTAGATTAAACAACCGATGTAACCAAGAACCCCCACTGAACCACTACACATCAAATATTCATTTCTTATTTCGTCTAGCCCTGCTGCTTTGCCCCATTTCAACTTTCCAATTGCCAACTCAATTTCTCCCATACTTATTCCTACGACTTTCCCTTCACTCACACTTTCATTCGCGCTGACATTCAATTCTGAAATATTGGGTGTATGCAAAGAAAATGTCAATTTTTTCGGTGAAAAGAAAATTTTATTTTCATAACTAAATGAATGAGCACTTCAACCAATGTATTCTCCATCGTTAGCTATGACTTCGCATCATCTTTCAGGAAGTTTGTGGATTCCGCGTCGAAAGAATTCCTTATCTTTTGAAGCTATCCAGTCCGCGACCCATTTTTGTATTTCTTCAAAGTTTTTAAAGCGTACATCGGCCAGGTCAATTTGCATCGATCGAAACAAATAGTAGTCCGAAGGGGCAAGGTCTGGAGAGTACGCGGGTTGATCAAGCTGATCCCAACCGAAGTGTTCTTTCTTTTTTTTAACGATCTTTGCACGATGTGGCTTGGCATTATCATCGTGAAAAAAAACTTTGTCTTGTTTAGTCGCTATTCGTGGATGTTTCACCTTCAATGCTTGCTCCATTTTGATTAAATGTTGTTCGTAGCACTTACCATTAACCGTTTGGCCAGGTTTCAGCAGCTCATAATACACGACACCATCCTGATCCCACCAAATGCACAGCATAACCTTCTGGCAATGAATTTCTCGTTTTGACTGCGAAGGTACTGGTTGGTCTGGATCAACATACGCTGCTTTACGCTTGGGATTGTCGTAATAGATCCATTTTTCATCGCCAGTAACAATTTGACTCAAAAAACTACGTTGATTTTCGTTCAATTGATGTGGCACCCATTTTCCCAGCTTTCGAATTTTTCCCATTGCATACAAATGTCTAGAAATAGTTGCTTGATCAACCTTCAACTCCATTGCAAGTTCTTTTTGCGTTTGACAAGGATTTTCATCCAATAATGCTTGCAAATCCGCATCTTCAATTTTTTTTGGAAGACCTGGCCGTTCTTTGTCTTCCAAGTCAAAATCACCACTTTTGAATCTCGCAAACCATCGTTCACAAGTTTTTTGAGTTGAAGCATATTCACCCTTCAACTCAAAAAACTTGTGAACGATGGTAAGCTTCTACTAACAAACGATAACTTTCAGAAGCGGTTTTCTTAAAATGAAAGAAGGTTATTAAAGTTTTTTAGCATTCACTACACTTTCATGCTTCAGTTTATTGACTTTCACTCTAATGTTTGGATTCCGGTTTTTACTCGCTACTCCTTTTGGAATACGTAGTTTGCTTGCAATCAGAGCCCAAACCAAAACTTCTATACACACGCGTATCTATAACTGTTTTACGCAAACAATCTTCCACAATCACGTAATCAAGCAGAGATTTCTGATTCTGGCCAGGATTTTCACAAGAATACATATGAATGTTCTTATGATTGAAGAACGAATTAGTGATAACTAAATCTGAACTCTGGCAACAATCCAATAATCTCTTCTCGTTAATATTCGCTTCCATATCTTCTCCAAAATGACCCAAAACATTCACGAAATTACTATTATCTTTACCAACTCTAGCATTCAAATCTCCCAACAATATAACGCGTTCACGTCCCTTACGATAAACAATATCATTCAAATCACCATAAAAATCATTCATCTTTTTTGCATTTGCACCTTCAAACGGAGAATACACACTCACGAAACAATAAATTACACCACTCAAACTGATTGAAATCCACATCATCCTCTCTGTCTTTAAACTTACTAAAAAAATTAAACTTTTTGAAATATTAACGCAATTAATTACTTAAAACTCAAAAATTAATGCTGTTTCAAATTACGTGTGCACACACAAATAAATAAATCAGTGGAAATGGAATGTAGGATATAATTTTAATATCAAATTTACCTCAAGCAGTTCAAATTTACCTATTTTGACGTTTAGGCGGCATATTGCCTTTCGTACGTTGCGATTCAATGCGATTCTTTGTGTTTCATTCTGATTCATTGAAATTCAATGCGATTCAATTGAATTCTATGTACGATTCGCGCTCTTTTTGACAGTAGAATGTCATTCTTGAAAGAGTGAGTTAGCCTAGATATTGACAGCTCGAACTCTATCAATTATATATGAGCGATTATCCCAGAGCAGCGCATGCAACAATAAATGAACGATATATGGATGAATATATGTCAGGTGTGTCATAAAGAATTGAGAGTGATGCTTGGAAAGGCCAAATTTTAGCTTGGTAAATGGAAAACAAATTGTTCAGAAATATTGCAACAATTGGGCGAAGAGGTAGTCAATCAAGATCAATGGATCCACAGCAATTTTGGGTTTGAAATGCGATCCAAGAAAGGATCAGTTCATGTTCACGATAGAAAAGACTTGGAAAAGTGAGAAACCGATTACAAAACGGATAATTTCGACTGCGGTGGCTAAGATTTACGACCCAAGTGGATTTTTTAGCACCAACTGTAATTAGAGCGAAACATTTTCTACAAAAATTGTGGAAATCGAAAGTGACATGGGATGAGCCACTAGATAAAGAAACTTCACAATCATGGTTAACAATTTATACGAATTTAAGTGTGATAAATAGAATCGAGGTTCCCAGATGGATGCAAACAACGAAAGAACGAGAGATTAGTGTCCACGAGATCACAAGACCGATGCATCCTCGCCAAACGATCAGCTAGTTTGGTGGCCGGTCCACAAAACTGGTATGATGGTAAATGCATCTCAATTGGGATCTTATCTATAATTCTATCAAGAAAACCACCACCACGTTTAACCGCGGTTTTATGTTTTCGCCGTTTTAAAGTTTTAGTGGATATTCTTTTGGGTGCCATTTTTAGATGTTCGCAGCTTGAACATTCGCGAATAATTGATATAACTATTATATATAGCCGCTATTTATAGCAATTGACTCAGTTTATATCAAGATGCGATTCATTAAACATGCTATTGAAATTCCAATAAAAAATATCGATGAGGTTACTTCTAGTAATACCTCTAAAGAAAAACGTCATGGTCTGCGTTTACCAAATAATTTGCGTTGCATTATCGCGGGTCCATCAAATTGTGGAAAAACCAATTTATTATTTAGTTTGATCGAATCAAAAAACGGGCTCAAATTTGAAAATTTATATATTTATTCGAAAACATTAGGGCAAGATAAATATAAGTATTTGGAGAAAATATTCACCCCGATCTCACCGTACACTTCATTTGCGTAATGCATTTAAATTATGTCGAACACTATCGTTGCACCATCTTAAAGTCGCGATGGTCATTATTCAGAAACTTTGAAATTATTTCACAATATTGTTATTGTGTGTCGTCATTCATCTGTTTTTCTGTATTTTATATGGAGAGAACAGCATAAGAGAAATGCCGTGTGTATGTATTGGTAATTAACACTTCTGTTTGTCCATGTGAAATGTGTGGCAAACAGAGTCGATAATCACTAATATATGCGTATTATATATGACTTTTGTAATGTTGTTCATTCCGCATGAAATACAGCTAGCACAACAGATATTTGAGTGCGTATATATTGTTGATCAACGACTCTGCTTGGCATACAATTTATACGGCCAAGCAAATGCGTTCATTACCAATACATACGCACGACATTTCATTTATGCTGTTCTTCTCATATCAAATACAGAACAATAGACAAAATGACAACATACAATGACATTATTGTGAAATAGCTTCAAAGCTTCTATGTTTCGAAATAATTATCCTCGCTATCAAAGATATTGGTTATCATACGTTTTCATCAGTCGATGACGTCATACCACCAAATGAAGCCAAATGTAATTCAATATTTGTTTTTGAACATGTAATCTGTGATAGAAATCAAGATAGTAGACTAAGAGCCACTGAACTAAGGATGTGTTATTTCTACTTTATAGATGATTATTAGTTTGAAAGTTATTTTAAGAATTACTTTAACCGTAGAAAAAATTTTTTTTCAAGTTTTTCACTTATTAAGGTGAAATCTGATTAATTGAAAACTTAAGAAAGACAATAGTATTTTTTAATCATGCTTTACGTTTGATTTAGTTCGAATAACATAAACAAGTACATAAATTTCTTAAATTCCAAATATCTGCATGAAATGTTCAATACCGATCAAAATCTGATCGATTAAAATTGATTAAAAGAAACATTAATTCTTCTTTTTGCTTTATATATGAAATGTAAAATATATTATTTTTTATGTCCAATAAAGTTGAATTTTAAATATCTGCATCGAAACATTCATAATTACTGATATCTGAATTCTTTTTCTTTCATACAAAATACTATGAAAACAAAACATAACCTCAAATTTCATAGTATTTTGTATGAAAGAAAAAGAATTCAGATATCAGTTATTATGAATGTTTCGATGCAGATATTTAAAACGTAAGTTTATTAAACATAAAAAATAATATATTTTAAATTTCATACATTTCAAAGCAAAAAGAAAAATTAATGTTTCTTTTAATCAATTTTAATCGATCAGATTTTGATCGGTATTGAACATTTCATGCAGATATTTGGAATGTAAGAAATTTACGTACTTTTTTATGTTATTCGAACTAAATCCAACGTAAAGCATAATTAAAAAATACTATTGTCTTTATTAAGTTTTCAATTAATCAGATTTCACCTTAATGAGTGAAAAACTTGAAAAAAATTTTTTTCTACGGTTAAAGTAATTTTTAATATAACTTTCAAACTAATAATCATCTATAAAGTAGAAATAACACATCCTTAGTTCAGTGGCTCTTAGTCTATAGTGTACGAAATCCTTTTTGCATGGGTCGACACTATGAAACATATGTTATTTATTTAACTCAAACATTTACGAAATTGAACAAACATTTGATTCGCGATAATTGCAATTTTTAGATATTATTTAAGCAAGATGACATGAATTTAAAGCATGCATGCGTTTGAAGATTTTGGTGTTAATTGCGATATGAAATTCAATGCATTTAAGAAATTTTGTCTCGAATGTTGGCGCGAAAGATATGGATTCGTCATTATTCATCTGGATAGCGATGTAAATAATGGTCGATATCGAAAAAATTGTAGCGAATTTTTACAATTATATAAAACTTTTATATATATTAAAAGTATTGAATAATCGTGATATTATTCAGTGTTATTTTTAATTTGAAAGGGTTAGTTTAATAGAACTACGATGCGTCAAAATTTAATTCAATTAAAACGTGAAAAAGATATCACATCAAAACTTGTTGAAGCGCGGAAAATCATTCATAATAAATATAAAAAGGCCTATAAAGACCTGTGAAACTAAGCTGAATAAAAAATATCGCTCAATTACTGAGGCATTAGGTAAACTAGTTGTTGCGCAGTCATCAGCTGATAAAAAATTGAAGAAGCCTATCGCTGAATATGATACAGCTGATCCAATTTATGATGAAGTTACAAATAGTGTTGATGATGATGATGTTCAATCACATGATGATTGGTCCGACCATTCTGAAAACGATTCCGAAATCTCGCTTATGGACATTGATTCGGATTATGGTGGAAACAGCAGTCAATTCAATATCGAAAATGTTCAACAGTCTAAGAAGAAAAGGGTGCGAGATGATGGTGCTCCAACTGCTGTTGATCATGTTGTTGATGATGAAATCATTGTTGCATCAAATTCAGATGGAAAAAGAGCAATATTATCAATGAAAAATTATGATAAAAACCGGAAAGAAAAAGATAGAAATGTTAATAAAAAAATGTTGGAAATGCGAAAGGTGGATATAATTTTTGATGAAGTTCATCGACAAAGGAAAGAGAAGGCTGATAAAAAAAAGGGATGAATTTGAATTAGTTACATCTAGCGATAGCGATGATGATAGCGTTATCATAATTGGAGATCAATATCCATCAACAAAGCGGAAATTTTCGTCTTCTGAGCCTACTGGATCGAATAAATTTGTAAGAGTAATGCCAACACCGATAAAACATAAGCTTAGTAGTCGTTTTAGCGGGAAAAAATTGCGCAATATTACTCAAATGCCACGACCTATTCAAACTCTCAAGAAAAGTGTCCAAAAAAATCCAGTAACAGTCGTAAAAGTACCAGCCATCGACAATCCATACTTAACAAAGGAATTTTTTATGTTATAAAACAGGGACGAAATAATGTTGCACCAGTAATTGAAGAAACTAAAACATCAAAGAGAAAGCCGAAAATTATTTTGAGTGATTTAATGATGAAAAAAACTGGCTGATGTTCAGAAACATAATTTGTGCCATATAATGAAAATGTTGTTTATGAATATTATTATGACCCAAATGAATTGTGTGAGAGGTTACGTGTTTTAATTGCATCTCGAACTGCTGGAAACACAAACCATTCACAAGAGATGAACTCTATAATTACTGAATTGCGTGAGGCAGGTATAATTGAATAAAGTTATATTATGCAATTTTATTATGCTTTGTCACCATCCCAATATTCCATTTACAAATTCTCGACTGTATATTCTCATTTTTGTTTTTGCTTTTCTTTTAAAAATATTGACAACATGTAAAAGGGACAATCATGTTCATGGGTGTAATAAAATTATCACGTAAAATGTATTGAAACATAGGCAAGTTTTATGGGCTCCGTAACAATTCAACGGCCAATGTCGCACAAAGTAAATTTGTATATGCCATAATTATGTACCAATTATGTACTATGCGTACCTATATTCAAATATTTTTGTACCTCAATTTTAATATTTTTTTTTTCAAATATCAAATTTTTCCAAAACGCATTTTTTTATTTTTATGAAAAAACGAAAAACCAAATATGTCATAATTTTGTACCAATTTTGTACCTAATCAATCTGCATTCAAAAAATTTTTTCCTCAATATTTGATTCTTTTTTTTGAAAATTTTATTTTTACAGAGAAAAATTTTTTTCTTGTCTTTTGTGAAAAATCAAAAGTTGAGAATGCCATAATTTTGTACCAATTTTGTACCTAACCAAACCGCATTCAAAAAGAAGAATTCTCATTTTTTGACTCATTCACATAACAACATTTTGTTTACACTTTAAAAATGTGCTGTCATTTACTATAATACTTACATTATGATGATTATAAGAAATAAGAACAATGTTCGAACATGAAATTCAATAAGTAATTCAAAAGAAAAAAGAACAATTGTCGCACATAAAATTCAATTTTTTTATTATTGAATTTTAAATTATTCATTGTAAAACATTTTCGTTTAAAGTGTAAACTAAGCATTCCAGATCGCCCGGATAAATCCGATTGGTAGAACCTGACCAAAAATTCGCCCGGTTGGATGCCCGGATATCATTGAAAAAACCCGGATTTCGCCCGGATTTCGCCCGGATTTTTCAAAAATTGTTTTAAAAAAATTAAGTTAAGTTTCAATAATTCTTTTTCTGTTTGCACAAATGTTAATTTTTCCTACGATTTGGGTTATGAATTATAATAAAAAAATTTAAATTGGTTTGAAAATTTTATATTTATTTTTTTACTGCATTTATCTTAATGTTCAACACTTCGATCTACAACCAAAATATCCATCAAAAGGATGAAATGACATAAGTGACATATCAATATCAATATTGATGTATTGATCTCATAACAATCAAATCATGTTGTCCTTTTGTTTAAAAAACATTTTCCGATTCGCAAGAAATTCAATAACATGCACAAAAATGATCGACTTCAAAAAAGAATACCAATTAGTTTACATATTGTCATCATTTTGTTCAGACCGTTCAAAGATAAAAATCAATTAAAAATGCCTGGTCCAAAGAGTGGTGCATGTAAATGGAATAGTGAGTACAGTAAATCCTATCCAGGATTTACTAGTGTAAAAATGGAAAATCAGATCATTGTCATTGCAATAATTGCGGTAAAGATCTTTCGATTCGCCACAAAGGGCGCGCAGACATTGAAAAACATATAAAAACGAAAGAACATGTAGCAAATTGCAAGAAAGTGTCCGGAACACATCATAATGTGTGTATCTTTGGAGATTACATCATCCGCTAAAAGCGTGATTGATGCTCCCGTATCTATCAAAAATTTTAATGGCCTTTCACATAAATTCGACTTCAGTAATATATATGCTGCTCCGTTTTCGGTAAAAATTTTGTGTTCAATTTTGTCACAACTTGTTTCATTTTTTATTTGTGTTTTGTCTTGAAAGTCTTTCAATACATTTAATATTTTTTCATTATTTTCTGAAGTTCGAAAGTGTACAATCATATTTGGGGTAATGGATGAGGATTGTTGGCCGTTCAACCTCATCCTCTCTAGTTTTCCGACTCACTTGATCGGGTATTAGAATCTAGTTCAAACTGATTTATTGGATTTTCACGATTGAAAATTCCCGCAAAATTATTTGATCTTTGTCCTTGACGGAAGGTTGATTGTGAATTGCGATTTTGATTATTGTTTCTAAAATTATTTCCGGTATTGCCATTATTTCCATTAAATGATTGGTTGTTATTGTTGAAGTTTTCATTATAATTATTTTCATTTCTATTTTCGTTATTATTGTAGTTATTGTTTCCATTCCAGTTTCTATTTGACCAATTTCTATTAAAACCGTTATTATTCCAATTTCTATTCCAATTTTGATTTTGATTTCTGTTCCAATTTCCGTTGAAATTTCTATTTCGGTTCCCATTTTGGTTTCCGTTTTGGTTTCTATTCCAATTATTGAAATTTCTGTTCCATCCTGAGTTTCGATTGTTATTTCTCTGATTTCTGAAATTATTTGAATTGCCAACTGATTGTAAGGCTGAAATCAATTGACTCAGGCCGTCTCCATTATTTATTTTTCGTCTGCATTCTGATTCTCTATGCCCAGAATTTCGGCAGAATCTGCAGTACAATTCGTTATTTGGTATCCTAGTTATAAAATCGTTTTCAGCTTCTAGTGCATAACTAATTGCGTCTTCTAAAGAATTTGAGCCCCTTATTGTCATTATATTTCGTAATCTATTATCTTTGATACCATTTGTGAATGCTCTTCGTGCAATTCTATTATGTTCTTTTCTTAGATCATCTGATAGGAAACTGTATGTAGAGTTTCTATCTCTTAAAAGTTGTCTAGTTCTTTCTGCGTATTTTGCTAATGATTCGTCTTTTTCTTGACGCAAGTTTTCAATTTGACTTGTGAGTAAATCTTTGTTTGATAAGTGTGAATAGTGTTTTAAAAGTTTTTGTTTTATTATATTCCAATTCGGTTCGTTAATTCCTATTAATAAATTTCTTGGCTCTTCGCCTAATTGAAACATCATTTGTTCATAAAATTCATTTTCTTCAGTTTCGTTAGTGCAGTAATGATATAAAGTGTCTGCTTTAGTTATGAACGTTTTAAGTTCTTTGTAAGAATCACCGTTGAATGATGGGATTTGTTTTAAACGCTTCAAAAAGGTTGATCGTGGTGAATGTTCATTAAATTGATAGCCATAAAATTGAGACATATTATTTTGCGTTGACATATTTCTTGAAGATTCATTGTGATTATTGTGTTCTATATTTGGTCTAAATTGATTTTCTTGAAATTGGTTTGGCAATGTAAATTGAACGTTTCTTTTATTTGGATTTTCATTTTCGTCTTCTTCATATAAGTAACTATTATTGTTATTTCTAATATTTTGTAATTGTCTGCCTTCTAGTCTTTTGGGAGTGGGAATATATTTAAAAAAATGTGGTGTATCTGAATTATTTTGTGGTTCATTATCTTTATGGGGTAAATCTGTCATTGGTTTATTATGTTGGAATCTTTGGTAGTTTTCTAAATTTGTATTGAGAACTTCGGAATTTGTATTTGTTTGATATGATTTCTTTGGAATTGCTCCTGAAATTGGTAGAATTCCAGAACGCATATTCAGATTAAATTGATTCATCTTTTCGTTTTCTTGTTCAAGACGTTGTTTTCTTTCTGTTTCATTTTCGTATGTTGGAGGAAAATTGAATTCATGAGTTGAAATTTTTGGGCGATTATTCATTGTGCTTAATTTGGTATTCGTATTTTGCTTTGGAGTTGAGGAATTGAAGTCGGAAAATTTCGGTTTCATTTGATTATTTAAGCCTATTAGCGGTTCAGATATGCCACCAGAAGCAATATCTTGAAAATTGCTTTTAATGTCTCTATCTATATAGTCTGGATCTCTGTTTGGATTGAAGCTGGTTTGAAATCGAGAAGTTAATTGTTCAATTGAAGTTTGAATACTACTAGTAGTGGTAGTAGTAGATGATGTTGGAGCGGTGCTTGAAAAAGTAGAATTTATTTCAGATTGATGGCTTCTTGGTGGAGTTCTAGCAATCATTTTATTTGATTCGTTAATAAAATCTTCTAAAGTTCTAAGTTTATTCTTTTTTTCTTTGTTTCTAAATTGAATTTCAGATATTAATTCGTCACCTAATAAACGACTGTGGTGATATTGTTCAGTTTTTATATCGTGGCTGAGTTCTTTTAGTCTTTTTTCGAATTTTATTATGGAAGTTTTTCTAGCTTCTGTTTGACGTGTATTTTGATCGTGTTTTGTTTGTTTACGTAGATCACTTAAACGTGCTTCTATTAATTTTTTCTCTTGTTTTAATTTTACTATTTTTCTTTCACTTCGTTTCGATGGTGTAAAAGTATCAGACATGTATATTTTGTGTCATGTGTTTTTGGATATGTATCGAAAATAATCAAAATATTTTACTCACTTTTTACTTTGTTTGGTGTTTCCTTGTAAAATGTTATAATTTATTTTCTAAATTATTTTCTTATATATAAAATGTTGATTTTTCGATGAATTGTTCTTTTCGTTTGTGAAAGTAGTTTGAATCCTGTTGCGCTCCGTTTTTTTTTTTTTTTATTCGTTTTGATGATGGTTGTCTGTGGTTGTTTTGATGGAAATCCGTTGTTTTTAATTGTCCAGTGTTGTTTCTCTTATTAGTTGGAGTATGGAAGTAGCTTGAATCCTTGTGGCTGCATTTCAGTTCAGCGGCTAGTCCAATGATTGTTATTTCTTTTGATGTTATTCTTTAAAGCTGGTAATTGGTGTTGTATATTATTTATATTCCAATTTATTTTGTGTGAGTTCGTTCTGTTTCGTTCCCAAAAATTCGATATGTTTTTCGAATTGTGGTCGATTTATATTGTTCTTTGTTCGATGTTGTTTTCAGTTGTTTCGGTGAAAAAGAAATTTCTGTATGAAAAATTTCGATTTGTACGAAAAGTTTTGGAAGAAATCCAAAAAATACCGATTCGATGAGTTGGGATATTGAAAAATTTGAGTTTTTGTTACTCTTTTCGATGTTATTTATATTTTTTACTTTGAAAAAATTTTCTCTTTCTCGAGAATAGTGAATTAATTATAAGAAAAATTGCTTTAATTGTTTGTTCGCAGCGCCAGATTGTGCACGTTTCTATACCCTTAATCCAAATTACGGGCAGAACCGTACTTCCGAGATGTCCGAAATATTCTAAGTCCGAAATTATTTAATTTATAATTTTCAAACACTTTTATTTTCGGTTTTGTTGAATATTTATTCAATATTTATTTTATTTTTTAAATTTGCAATTTCTCTTACAATTCACTAGAGATCTTAACTCTTCGATAGTTGAGACAGAACTGAACTGAACTATGAAGATTCCTATGCTCTTATATACTATTTGATCATTACTTTCTTAAGCCACCGATAGGGTGTGTTGTTATCGAATCTTAGTGAATACTATAGGGAAGGTTATACTCTAATTTGATATTGCTCTAAATGATTTTATTGAATATTTTAGAAAAGATTTATCTGATTATTCTTACTTTTAATTAAATCTATTTTCTAAATTCAATTGAAGGAATAAAATCTATTTTTGATAATTCTAATTAAAATGTGTAACGGTGAACGCATATGCATCGTTGGATATTCTCATTATTTGGATATTATTCAATGATGCATAGCTGAGCCGGTTACACGCAAACTTTGAATCAATTAATCAACGGTATGTAGTATGTTATTTAATTTTTTTTTCTATATTCAGCCTCAGTTTTCGCATTATTTGGAGGATCATATTTTTTATTATTTATTTTAGTAAACACAAAAGCCAAAAAGATGAGCCTATTGCATCGACTTCTATGGAGACTAATTAAAAATTGAAATTGATTCAGTTAGATTTGGGCATTGCATATTGCAATAAATAAATAAAAACTCTACAAATAAAATAATGTAGATTTCCTTGGAAAAAGTAAAATGTTTTTTAAACGATTTAACCCAGTTTCTGTCACTTCTTTTGATTTTTATCTGATTCCTTTGACTGAAAAAAAAAATTGAATTTCGCCCGGATTTTGCCCGGATTTATGATTCAAAATTTCGAGGCTCATCGCCCGGATTTCGCACGGTTTTTTTGAAAATTCGCCCAGATTCGCCCGGCCCGGATCACTATGAAAAAAAATCTGGAATGCTTAGTGTAAACACAATGTTGTTATGTGAATGAGTCAAAAAATGAGAATTCTTCTTTTTGAATGCGGGTTGGTTAGGTACAAAATTCGTACAAAATTATGACATTCTCAGATTTTGATTTTTCACAAAAAACAAAAAAAAAAATTTCTCTTGTAAAGTAAAAAATTTCGAAAAAAAGAATCAAATATTCATAAAAATGTTTTTTGAATGCGGTTTGGTTAGGTACAAAATTGGTACAAAATTATGACATTCTCAGATTTTGATTTTTCACAAAAAACAAAAAAAAAAAAAATTTCTCTTGTAAAGTAAAAAATTTCGAAAAAAAGAATCAAATATTCATAAAAATGTTTTTTGAATGCGGTTTGGTTAGGTACAAAATTGGTACAAAATTATGGCATTCTCAACTTTTGATTTTTCACAAAAGACAAGAAAAAAATTTTTCTCTGTAAAAATAAAATTTTCAAAAAAAAGAATCAAATATTGAGGAAAAAATTTTTTGAATGCAGATTGATTAGGTACAAAATTGGTACAAAATTATGACATATTTGGTTTTTCGTTTTTTCATAAAAATAAAAAAATGCGTTTTGGAAAAATTTGATATTTGAAAAAAAAAATATTAAAATTGAGGTACAAAAATATTTGAATATAGGTACGCATAGTACATAATTGGTACATAATTATGGCATATACAAATTTACTTTGTGCGACATTGGCCGTTGAATTGTTACGGAGCCAGTTTTATGATGTTTTTTCTGTACAAATTTTGCGCAAGAAAAAGGATGTTTATGATGTTTTTTTCACATCCTCCTCCAGTTCAACCATTCTCATTCACTTATTCTTTCATATGTTACCGCATCTTTTAATCCTTCTTCTTCATACTTGATTTTTCTAATGTTTATAACACCTAGAAACTGTGCATAGTTGCATGGAAAATCAATGTATGTAATAAAACGATAAAATGAAAGATACGTAGTTTTTTGCTGCATTTTTTCGTTATTTTCAAACAGTGTTCGATAGTAGAAAGGTAATAATTATTATGTAATATTCATATATATGTAAGAAATGGACCAATAGAAATGAAAGAAACAAAAGGATATTACCGAAATTTTTTGTCGTTGTATTTCAAACATGAGAAATTGCAACTATTCAACGTGAAGAAGTTCAAAGTGCATCAACTGAAAAATTTAATTGTTTTCAATAAAGTGACGTTCAGAAAAATTGTGTATAAATAAGGAAATATTTTCTCTATGTCAACTCAGTTCAGAAATCATTCTGTAAGAGGGATCAAGTATTCCAAAAAAAAGAAATTTGAAAAAATTGGAAAAAAGAAAACTGAAGCAGCAACTATGATGCCAAATCTTGTCGATCAATTAATAGGTAAGTTTAAACATATTTGATTTTTTTCTCATCATTTTTTACATATGAAAGTTCTGCGTATGATTTCGGGTGTGTCGCGTAGGGATCAATGGGAGAAGAGAATTCGGAATGAGAAAATACGTGAGGATTTGAATGTGGATTCGGTTGATGAGATAGCAAGAAAGTCTAGGTTGAGATGGTTTGGTCATGTACAGCGTATGAATGAGTATCGTTTGCCAAAGTTAATTTTGAATGCTGCAGCATGAAGGGAATGCACCGAGAGGTAGAGGTAGACCGCGAAGACGATATTTGGATTCGGTAAAGAATGATTTGAGCGAAAACGGTATGACTGGAATAGGGAAACTCTAGACCTAGCTCTCGATAGAGTACTCTGAAAACCTGAGTGAGGTTATATCACCACACAAATATCTGACATTTGAAAGCACCACAAATGTGGTGCAAATTTAACGCAAATAAATAATATGAATCACCACATATTTTAATTTTGAACCATTTTTGTGGTTATGTTCACATTATGGTTTGTTCACAAAAATTTAAATATATTTTTTTGCGCTAAATGTACACCACATTTGTGGTGCTTTCAAATGTCAGCTATTTGTGTGGTGATATAACCTCACTCAGGTTTTCAGAGTATGTTGGAGAAAAATTGTGAAGGGGCAGCCATTACCAACCAACCAGACGCAGATTAATGGTCTTTAAATGTTTGTTGTTGTTGTTGTCATTTTTTTCTTTACTCTTATGTCTTTTCAGAAAATTCGATCTTAATGCAGCGAATTGCTTTGCAGCAATTGATAATGCCACAACAACAGCAATACCGGTATCAATATATGGCACATCAATTCCATCCCACACCATATCCAATGCATTTGGCATCTCCACCACCACCACCATCATCACCATACTATGGATGTGGATATAACACACCGGGGAGTGTATCAACGATGCCGCCGATTTCACCATCATTTGGATTGGTGACTTTGATGACATCGATGTAAATGATGGGCCAACTAATTTCAACGATATTAACGTTCAGCGGTTCATCAATGAGCGTGATACCGATACGCCGCATCGACCACAGCGATCACCATCACCACAGCCTCCACAAGATGATAATGTGGAATATGATGAACCACAGCAACAAGAGGATGATGGCGATGCTGATGTTGAAGTTGAAATTGCTGTGGATGAAGACGATGATGACGTAATTTTTGTTGGTGAATACCAAATACCAGCAACTTGGTCGACCATTGTGCGCTATTTGCAGGGAGGATTTATTATTAAATTCGCCAATGGTCCTCCCTTGCAAACACGTTCTCTGTGAAAGATGCATCACAGAAATATGTAGAGTGCGTCGTAGATGCCCAATTTGTAGTCATCCAATGCCATCGGTGGATAGATGTAAACTTTTATTTTTTTCATAATTTGTTCACATTTTTTTGTCCATTTTTTATTGATTAAAGTTTTCATTGTATTTTGATTTATTTTGAATTTTTTTTTAAAATAAAAATTCAATTTTAATATTGATGATAAAAAAATGTTTTTTATTCCAACAAATTTCTATTTTTCAGAAAAATCTGTTTTCCTCAAATAATTTTTATTCCAGATTTTCTGAGAACCGCGAATTAAATTGATATAAATTTGATATCAATTTAATTCGTGTTTCAGAACTCTCTTTTTTATACTATTGGGTGTATGCAAAGAAAATGTCGATTTTTTCGGTGAAAAGAAAATTTTATTTCATAACTAAATGAATGAGCACTTCAACCAATGTATTCTCCATCGTCAGCTATGACTTCGCGTCATCTTTCAGGAAGTTTGTGGATTCCACGTAGAAAGAATTCCTCATTTTTTGAAGCTATCCAGTCAGCGACCCATTTTCGCACTTCTTCAAAATTTCGAAAGCGTACATCGGCCAGGTCAATTTGCATTAAACGAAACAAATAATAGTCAGAAGGGGCAAGGTTTGGAGAGTACGCGGGTTGATCAAGCTGATCCCATTCGAAGTCTTTTACCTTTTTTTTAACGATGAGTGCACGATGTGGTCTGGCATTATCATCGTGAAAAAAAACTTTGTCTTGTTTAGTCGCTATTCGTGGATGTTTCACCTTCAATGCTTGCTCCATTTTGATCAATTGTTGTTCGTAGTACTTACCATCAACCGTTTGGCCAGGTTTCAGCAGCTCATAATACACGACACCTTCCTGATCCCACCAAATGCACAGCATAACCTTCTGGCAATGAATTTCTCGTTTTGACTGCGAAGTTACTGGTTGGCCTGGATCAACATATGCTGCTTTACGCTTGGGATTGTCGTAATAGATCCATTTTTCATCGCCAGTAACAATTTGACTCAAAAAACTACGTTTTTTGTGCTCAGCAAGGTGTTTTTTGCATGTTTCGATTCTCGCTCTGAGTTGATTTTCGTTCAATTGATGTGGCCAACCCATTTTCCCAGCTTTCGAATTTTTCCCATTGCATGCAAATGTCTAGAAATAGTTGCTTGATTAACCTTCAACTCCATTGCAAGTTCTTTTTGCGTTTGACAAGGATTTTCATCCAATAATGCTTGCAAATCCGCATCTTCAATTTTTTTTGGAAGACCTGGCCGTTCTTTGTCTTCCAAGTCAAAATCACCACTTTTGAATCTTGCAAACCATCGTTCATAAGTTTTTTGAGTTGAAGCATGTTCACCGTAAGCTTCTACTAACAAACGATAACTTTCAGCAGCGGTTTTCTTCAAATGAAAGAAGGTTATTAAAGTTCCCCGCAAAACCACTTCTTCAGGCACAAATTTCGACATTTTTGAAGCAAAAAAAATCTTTGTTGTTTACACTTCAGCAAAATGACATATACTGAAATTTATAGCGTGATGACAGGCAAAAAAAAAAGAAAATGGCCGCGGTGTGCTCCGATGCACACAACGCTAGTTACGAAATCGACATTTCTTTTGCATACACCCAATACTTGTTCCTGATATATGGAAATCTTCTTTTGTTAAGATGTTTTTTCAAAAATGGATTAAGAAATAATGTTGAGAATTACAGAGGTGTTGCCTTACAAAATGTAATTCCAAAGATTTTGGATTCTATAATTGCAAAACATTTGAATTTCCATATAAAAAATTTAATTAATTCAAGTCAACATGGTTTCAACGATTACAAATTTGGTGTAATTTACTTCTCAGACCTTGAATGAGTTGAGACCTCATGATCAAACTGATTCTCACCACATAAATTCAAATGATGATTGTTATGTTCTTCAAGAAAATTTGAATAATGTTGTTAAATTTTTTTGAATTGAATCAATTGAGATTGAATGTGAAAAAGACAAAAAGTATAATATTCCATAGATTTGGTAATTTTATTGATTGTAATTATACCGTAGCTGATTCCGCAATTGAAAGAGTTGACAAAATTATGGATCTTGGTATAATTTTGGACGAGAAACTTAATTTCAAAGCTCAAATCGAATTTGTGATAGCCAAAGCTAAATCTAGACAGGCATGGATCAAACGTTTTGCAAGGGAATTCAATGACCGTTATAAAATTAAAATTTGATTTTTTAGTTTCGTCATTCCAATTCTAGAATATGGTTCTCAGGTATGGAACACTCGCAATTTGGATCAAATAAGACGAATTGAATCTGTGCAGAAACATTTCTTGCTATATGTCTTGAGGAAGTTCAGATAGGGCAAAGGTTTTCATCTTCCGATGAGCATTGGTTGCTGTTAATTGTTAATTTAAAATGTTCAAATCAATGCACTGTAACAACGAAAATCAGACCCATCAACTATATCTGAGAACACTTCAACAGGAATTCTCCAAAATGAGAAAATAAATGAACGAATGAATGAGGATGATCCTAGCCAACATAATTCTGAAATTTTTACCGTCAGATTGGTGAATTGAAAGGGTAGTTCGTCCGAAGACTGTTCCGTCACCTGTTGGTGGTGTTTTTTCACTTCATGCATCGAAATTTGAATTAAAAATTAAACCGAGTGACATTGTTCCGTTTATCATAGGGAATTATCATTCATAGAACAGACTTGAAATTGAACACATTCTCCGTAGAAAATTTATCACGCAAAAAGTTTAAGGGAAAGAAATTCTCTTCCTTCAAGATCTCTACACTATCAAGAAGAAATTGTGAAATAATTTTGAATGGTACATTTTGGAAGCCAGAACATGTCATTACTGAATTTGTACAATGACAAAAATCGGTTTTAACTGTAACTCCGAAAGTTCATTCGGGTGACATTAACAATAACGTGAACAATAACAGGAACAAAAACAGTAATAAAAACAGTAACAAAAATAGTAACAACATCAGTAACAACAAAAACAGAAACAACAGCAGAAGCAAAAAAATTAACAACAATAATAATAACAATTATAACAATTATAACAACAGTCAAAACCACAACAATAACAATAAGGGAAATAACCACAGATATCGTTCGAATTAGAATTATAATCGAAATGATGAACTTTGACATCATCATTCTCGTAATAATTACAATCAACGTAACAATAACCAATTTGGTCGAGAACCATATCCACCACAACCACATTTTAATCATAATCAACATAGACTTTATTGGAATGGTCCTTCTTTTTGGAATCAGACATATCCAATACCGTGTATGAACCCAACATCATACCATCAATTCATAGTTCTGTTTTTGTTGCACGTATTCATCAAAATGTTACACCATTTCAAATGTACCAGTCCATTCATCGTTATTGAATATACATAACAATGATATGGGGGTGACGGGCTATATTTACCCATGCAATATTAATGGTTAAAGACTAAATTTTCTGAATTTGTATCAAATGTTTTAATTAATGAATTTAAAGTTTATATGTTTTGTGAAACACATTTAGATTCCACCATGAATAGCAATGAAATTTTTCCCATTGATTTTGATGTTTTTCGTTGTGATCGATCAATTCAAACTGAGAAGGATCAAATCACCAAAAAGACTCATGGAGGTGGCGTATCAATTGCTACTCATAAATCATTGAATGGTCAGTTAATTTTTGATGGCGACTTTCATGGTGCAGAGATTATTTATGTTGGCATTAAAATTAATTACCGAAAGTTTTATTTGATTGAATTGTATATTAGACCAAATTCACCAATTACGATTTTTGAGAACATTGTTACTGCAATTGAATTTTTAATTACGGAATCAGTCCAAAAAAATTCAATCATTGTGTCTGGTGATTTTAATTTGTCTGATTTGTTATGAATATCTGATGACATTGATGATCCAAATGTTTCATATCCTATTAATGCATGTTCAAGGAAGGAATTATCCATTTTGGATTCTTTCCATGGGTTTGGTTTGTCACAGATTAATAGAACTTAAGATTTACATTTCACATTGGATTTTTATTTTATAGTGAGATTACATGTGATTTGTGCGATTCATTAGATTCTTAATTTTGTAATGGATTGTTTATTTTTGACCGGTGTATACACCCTAGCGATTTCACATGAGGGTGAGCTCAGCAATTTTTTGAGTGGGCTCAAATTAAAAAATATTTTTCGGTCTGGAGTTGACCAAAAATACACACAAAATTTGATTTTTCAAATTAAGCTTTAGAGTAAAGCATATTTATTGAAGTAATTAAGTGTATTCGGAATTTAATACAATGAAATAAGTTCTTAAAACAGTTGAATTCTTCTAATTTTTTCTGAAAACAATCTGATTATTTTATCTCTTCTATAGAATTGATTCTTTTCTTTTCAAAAGTCAGAAAAGATAAATCACGCAAACGCTTATCCGTCATTGATTAATTATGTTTAGTCTGTTCGTCCACAATTTATATTAAAATCTGACAAATAATTTCTTCTGGTCAAATTATGATATTTTGTACCACAATAAATTTCCAATTCACAGTACATTTTGCTCTTAGGTATATCATTTAATAACTTGCTCTCATCCAAGTTACATCAGTTTCACTGTTCAGTAAAATTACATAATATTGTGGACAATAAAGGTAAGGAGATAAACAATAAGAAAAAAGCCATTGTTTGAATATATATTTTCGTGAGAAGTGCCTCATTTTTGGAGATATTTGCACATTGAAACAAGTGGTATGAAGAAAAAAGCAAAAGAAATGTCAACACCATCAATAACGGCAACGGCAACTTTAATGCAAACAATATCGACAACAACAATCCAGCATACATTTTTTTTAATAAACTCTTCGTTGAGTTTGTGGAATTGAAACCAATCTATTCTACACAATACTTTGATTTTTTTCAAATTATAACATTACAGCTTTAAATAACTTAAAATGGAAAAATAAATAATCTTCCGGCTCCGTAACAATTCAACGGCCAATGTCGCACAAAGTAAATTTGTATATGCCATAGTTATGTACTATGCGTACCTACATTCAAATATTTTTTTACCTCAATTTTAATATTTTTTTTCAAATATCAAATTTTTCCAAAACGCATTTTTTTATTTTTATGAAAAAACGAAAAACTAAATATGTCATAATTTTGTACCAATTACAAAACATTTTAACGATATTCTGATTTTTACAGCAAAATTTGCATCGGACGAAACGAAATTATTCATTTTTTATTGTCACGGGAAATATTTCAATATGCTCATTGGATTCTTCATTTAAATGTATAGTTGATAATTGACTACTTTCTGTTAAATCAAATTTGTTTTTATTGATTGGAACAGAATCAATCGAAACATTACTCGACTTAGTTGTGGTTGAAACAGCCAATTCACTATTGATTATATAATTTTGATTTTCATTTTACTCCAATTCGACATTTTGTTAAGCAAAACATAATCCAAATTTGAAACGAAATCCAAAAAAAGTATGAACTTTCGTCAACAAACAATTATTATATAAAATATTAGACTCACTTTCACGAAAAAAATCGTTTATAGTTTTAATTTTTTTGAAATGTCAAATCTTGTTCATAAATTTGTGTGTTTGTGTGTACAATGTACAACATTTTCTTTCCTTTGATCTTGTGAAGCATAATTACAAATTTCTAAATGTTAACCCAAATATGTGAATCAGAATAAATTTTCAAAATAACAGGATTTGGAATCAGAGCTACCAGTTTGAGATTGAGAAGTACCAGTTTCTGGTAGAGCTGCCAGTTGAAGAGATTTGCATTTCAGCATGCCAAAATTGTAAAATTAAAAATTATTAAAAAAGTTGGATTAAAACTTCATTTCGACTTCATTGTCATTTCGACTCCCATGTAGTGTATTGCGTTAGGTTTAGAATCGGAATAATAAAAGAATAATGTCTTTATTGTTGAATGTTAAATGTACAATGTGTTTCTATACTCAAGTATGTTTAATACTTAACAATTACTTTAAAAGAATTTCTCAAAATATATTGACATACTGAGCCTTGTATTGAGCATTGACCTATATTTATAAATGTTAAAAATATTTCAAGAACTCACCGCCTAAAGTCCCGACTCCAGCATGCGTAAATCACAGGATTCATACTAGAATTGATCCATCCAAGCCATGTGACTACAGCAGATACAATTTCCTCATGTTCAATGCATTGTATACAAAATCCCGATAGTAAATTAACAACAAAAAATGGAAGCCAGCACACAATAAAAACGCCCATAACAATACTAAATCAAATGTAATAAATAAATAATATAGCAAATAAATGTATATGATTACAATATTTACAAACATAACTACAAAAAAAAAAAACAATATTAATACCCAAGTGTTTTTGCCGCTTTCTTTTCTTTTGCAAATTTTGCCAATTTTCGAGATAGCGAAAAATTCTTCCCCATATTTTGTCGATATCGTCCACCTGTTGTAGTGTGTTATATAATGCCAAAAAAATCCAATAAAATATTTTAATTAGAACATATTTCAATTAATTGTTGGTGTTTGTATTATGTTTTTTGAAACTAGTTTAAAGAATATATACAAATTCAATAAAACATTTTCCATTTTTGTTGTTATTAATTTACATATTTTCAAAAACATTTCAGCTGTTGAATCGAATTACCATTGAATTTTGCAAAAAAATATATTTATGATGTGGTTTTTTTTGTCCAAATGTAATATGTGCAATAATTAACTATAATAAAAACTAATTAAAATTTGTCAATAATAGTCAGTTTTTTTGCACACGGCTTTTTTTTTTGGACCATCGATATTAACTTAATATTATATTATTGCAATATAATCATGACAATATTTTATTGAGATTTATGTTATTAATTGGGCCAAAATTAAGCTTCTTGAGTTCGACGGGAAAAATAATTGGTCATCGTTCATTACGTTGTTCGATAAGATAGTCCACGAGAATAAGGCACTTGATTAAGGATTGAAAATTCAATATTTAAAAACAAACGTGAAAGGTGAAGCTGATTGGTCATATGGATCCAATTGCAACGAATTACATGACATGTTATGAGCTATTGCATAAACGCTACAGCAATAAGCGTTTAAATTTAACGTTATTGCTAGATAAAATTATCTTTTTTCCACGGATTCAATTCGAATCAAGCGAAAAAATAAAAGCGTTGCATACAGATGTGCTTCTTTGCCGAAATTAATACTTTAGTTATTACTTAATACTTTATTAACTTGAGTATTAAGTATTAACTACGGAAGTTAATACCAGTATTAAGTATTAAGAGAATCTTAATAATAATAATTATTTTTTTTTTATTGATTTTTGCCACAATTCTATTAAGTCAATTTGATTTAAACACAAAGGGAAGTCTTCACTAAAGAAGATGCACTATCAAAAATGAACAGTTCAGAGGAAAAACGTTATGTAGAAAAGCTCCGCGGAAAAATGTTCGGGAGCTAAATGGTATTGCAAAGCTAAAAGGTTAACTAGCTATTTGGTCACGATTGAAATGAAGATTTTTTATTTTTTTTTTTTCAATAATTAATTATCTTAATGCTAAATACAGTTTTATATTTGGAAAACGCAATTGCAATGCGACGAAAAGACATTGCGTATGCGTCGCTTAAACATAATGAGCGATTGACGCTATCATATAAATATGTATTCACTACAGGGTGAGCAGCGTGCACGTTGAAAAATTTGGAAAGTATTAACATCAAATTAATATTTTTATTAATTTCTGAAATTAATAAGTATTAAGATTAATACAAAAAAAAGTATTAAGTATTATTAATACTTTTGTATTAAAGGCACATCTGTAGCATTGTATGACACAGTGTGGGAATGTTTGATGCAAATTAAGAATATAGGAGTCAAGACAGATTGTTGAGACCCAGTAATCAACCACATTATGCTGCGTAAATTAGATGTGCAGACAGTAAAACACTATGAATGTCATACATTGAAGCCAGATTTCTGGCATTAGAATCGGCAGAGACATGGCCAAAAAGTGAATAAAAATGATAGAAAATTTGAAAACAAAATTCAAGAGCTCAAGTGTCGTTATTGCGAATAAAATCATTATTTGAGGAATTGTGAATCGTTCAAAAATCTTGAAGTAAGTGCGCGTGTTGAGTGGACAAAAAGGCAACGACTTTGCACAAATATGCTTCGGTGGACATAAAGTGTCGGAATGCAAAAGCAATGGTAGTTGTGTATCATGCAAGGAAAAACATAATGCATTGTTGCATATTGACAATTTCAAAGCAACAAATCAAAAAAACACTATGTGCGCGATTGCAGTGAAAGAATACAAAAAAAACGAGGAAAATGAAAAAAAGACAATATATAGTACATGTCGTACCGCGATCAGGTGAAGAAATATTTTTGTGAGCGTTAATTGAACCCTGGTCACGAGGAACATTTATCACGAAAGAAGCTGTGCAATTGTTAAAAATACCGAAATTAAAAATCAAAGCTACGATGGGTGGCATCCATGAATCGAAAAAAAGCGAATAATAGCATTTGGATAACAATTTTTTCATGTCTGAATGACGATTTTCAATTAAAAACTAAAGAAATTTTATTGAAACATTGAAAAATGTATAAGAGTATCTAAAAGTGCGTAATATTGGGTGTAAAAGAATTTACAAAATCGTGAAGTCAGGGCATTGTTAAGGGCAATAGTGAAAATGAGCCGATTGCGCAAAATAGCGAACTTGATTGTCTGGTATGTGATAGCATCGATGCTTCAAAAGAAAGTGTGAATGTAGTAACATTAAAAAAATATAGAGATAATCAAAAATGTGTCAAGATTTTTCTCAGCAGAAGAAATAATAGACAATGAAAATGAAAGTGAGGAAAAATTGATAGAGGAAGAAAATTATTGTGAAAAGTTATTCTTAGAAACCACCAAACGCTATAGGAAAGTTTTCATAGTAAGAATTCCGTTCAAAAACAAATATCAGTCCAATGCTTGGCGATTCAAAGAAAGTCGTATTGGCAACGTTGTTCCAGATGGAGAAACATTTCAAAAAGAAACCAGAACTGAAAAAGCAATATACCAAAGCTATTCATGATGCAATTTTGTAGGGGCACATGAAAGTGGTAAAAACAGGGCTAAAAAATGCACATTACTTACCACACCACGCGGTTTTTAAACACTGTAAGCCATTCCGTACTACAGACGCTGACATTTCGGATTAAACAGCAATTTAGTACCATATTACTAAAACGAAGTTCAAAAGTACTAGAATATTTGCATACTGAAACACTTTAACGAAAATTTCAAATTTGAAAAATATCGTTAAAATATTTTAGTATGCAAATATTCTAGTACTTTTGAACTTTGTTTTAGTTATATGGTACTAATCTTAAGAAAGTTCAACGACAAATTTGCGTACAGTTTACAATGCATCTCAAAAAACAAGTAACGGACTTTCATTAAATCAACAGGTAGCCATAGGTAAAATTGAATTGTGAATTTAGTCATGAATTGGAGGCAGTTTCGTATAGCAGTAATAGGAGACACTGAAAAAATATACAAACAAATTCGTGTAGCAGAAGATCAACAATGCTATCAAATTATCTTGTGGAGAATGCTATCAAATTATCTTGTGTGTGATTCACACTTGCCAATCAACGAATATGCACTTACAACTGTGACATTTGAAATCACGAATTAACCATACCTGTGTATTTGCAATACGCACAAAAAAGGCATTGGCAGATGAAATTGAAAAGGAATTTCTAGAAGCAGCGCGTACGTTAGTTGAATGCTTTTATATGGATGATTATACAGGAGGTGAACACTCAGTAGAAGAAGCATTGGAATTGTATAGTCAAATCAAAAATGCATTGAAAAACGGCGGATTCAATTTAAGAAAGGTAACTAGCACGTAGCTCAAACGTTTCTTTGTACATTCAAATTTTTGCAAATCGAAGCGCCTTTTACGAAGAAATCGAAATTGAATAGAACATACAACAATTAACTGTCAGTGACAGCCTGTCACAATATAAACGTCAATGACACTGTCAACTTAAATCATGAAGTAATACTATATAAACGGTTGCATAAAATACATTCAATCACCACAACCAAAAGATCTGGAGAATACGATGGATGGGGAAGCGATTCGTACCCCAGTTCATGTTTTTTGCCTTTGCAATGTTTGATGTGTGAGATGGTGCATTTTCGTCATCAAAAATGAGTTTTTTATTCTTCAAATAGGGCCGTTTCGTTTTGATTTCATCATCCAATCGATCCAATCACGGATAAACCAAATTTCAGACCAAAATTTCCTAAAATCCGTCCAAAATTTCCTAAAATCGGCCCAAAACTTCCCAAAATCCGCCCAAAACTTCCGAAAATACAGGTCAAATTTTCCAAAAAATCAGTACAAAAATCCCTAAAATCAGTACAAATTTCCCTAAATTCAGTCCAAAATTGCTCAAAAATCTGTCCAAAATATCCAAATTTCAGTCCAAAATTCCCGAAAATGAGTAGATTTTTTTTTTTGAACTTTGAAATTTATGTTTATACACGAAAAATGTATTCGCAATTTAAATAAATAAGCAATTTAAATAAATTTAGTGCATTATAGCGTATGGTATTATCTTTAAATAAAACAAAAAAAAGACAAAAATTGTCAATCAATAATAATAAAATTTCACGACTAAATTTAGTTGGTATTTTCAGCTGCGTTTTCATTAAGCAGTGGCAAGAGAAAATCTAGATAAAGAATAATAAATAGAAAAAATACTTTCAAACTCAATGGTTGGGAAGTCATAAAAATTGGTACGAAGGAGCGGCAGTGTATACCCCATCCACTAACAACGGACTGGAAAGTTACAATGCAGTGATAATTGGTACATGAACAAATTTCATTGTATGAAATGAAAACAAAACATAACCTCAAATTTCATAGTATTTTGTATTAAAGAATAAGAATTCAGATATCAGTAATTATGAATGTTTCGATGCAGATATTTAAAATTCAACTTTATTAAACATAAACAAAAATATATTTTAAATTTCATACATTTCAAAGCAAAAAGAAAAATTAATGTTTTTTTTTAACAATTTTAATCGATCAGATTTTGATCGGTATTGAACATTTCATGCAGATATTTGGAAAATAAGAAATTTACGTACTTTTTTATGTTATTCGAACTAAATCAAACATAAAGCATAATTAAAAAATACTATAGTTTTTATTAAGTTTTCAATTAATCTGATTTCACCTTAATAAGTGAAAAACTTAAAAAATTTCATTTTCTACGGTTACAGTAATTTTTAAAATAAATTTCAAACCAATAATCATCCATAAAGTAGAAATAACACATCCTTAGTTCAGTGGCTCTTAGTGTATATGGAAACCAGAAAGTGACGCTTTTACATTGATGGTCCACCTCCATTATTCACAGTTGATGGTCAATACTATCCACCAGCACTATTGACGTAAGAATGGCATTTGAACATTATTGATGATGAGGACATTTCTGTACCAAACTTTTTCAAAGTTGATTTCATATCAATACGTGGAAAAACAAACATTTACAGTCGCTCAAAAATAAGAAGAACAAGGAATGGAAGTGATTTAAAAAAACTGGTTACAAATCAAATTATTCTTTTGCCTTTGAAAAATACTGTGCGTTGAATGCGAATCTTTATAACGCGTACGTTGAAAAAATGTCATCATCAATAAAATATGACCCGTCTTCGTTTTGGGTTTCGTGAATTCAAATGCAATTATAGAATAGTGCTCAACAAATTGTGAACAATGAAAAATTTCAACTTGAAGAGTTTTTTTTTCGACAAATTGTTGAAGATCAACTCTAAGAAAGGGTCTGGTCCCGATGGAATTCATCCGTTACTACTGAAAAGCTGTGCTCCTCTTCTCTATCAACCATTGTCTTCAATTTTTAATGAATCGCTACTGAATGGTGTATTTGCAGACAAATCGAAAACGTATTGTGTTAATCCAATCTTCAAAAAGGGTCCTCGTTCGAATGTTAAAAACTACCGATGCATTGCCAAATTACCAACGATTGCAAAATTCTTCGAATGCCTAATCAATATCAAGATTAATAAATTGATGGCCAATGAAATCGTATCTCAACAACATGGCTTCATGAAGGGACGTTCTACTTCAAAGCTAAATGAAAACAAGCAAGTGGATGTTCTCTACACTAATTTCAAACTTCCACCGAACCTGATAAACTAGATCAAATCATATTTATCAAATCGCCGTCAATTCGTCAAATATGGTTTAGTGGAGTCATCCAATTTTGTGATCTATTCGGGCGCACCTCAAGACAGTCATTGGGGCCTACTCTCTTTTTATTGTTCATAAACGATATCGTGAATGCACTTGGAAATGATGTTTTTATCTCTTTTTTCGCTGATGATCTTAAATTGGCAACGTCGATCGAATGTTCAAATTAAAATCATGGTAAATCTCAACCTAGACAAATGCTCAGTTATGTCAATTTCAGGAAAGAGAGAGCCATTTTTAACTGACTACTCGTATGGAGATCATCGTTCTACGAGAGTCAATGAGCAGTGAGACTTGGGAGTGATTTTTGACAACAAACTAAACTTCATTAAACACATTGATTCAATATTGGCCAAAGCAACGTCAGCAATTGCATTTGTGACACAATTCTGCTACGATATACGGTATATCATATACCAGATATTCGTACTCTGAAGTCATTACACTGCGCTTTTGTTCAACCCGTTCTTGAATATGGCAGCTTGATTTGGCTATCATACTATGATACACACAAATATAAAATTGAGTCTAATCTCGAATTGTAGCACTAAGTGATAATCATTTTTCCAACTTATCTTTAATTGCAAACCATAACTCTTTCTTTATGAGCAGGGTTGATCAAAATATTTATTCAATAGACGTCTTGTACTTTATTTATTTAAATAAATATTTTTAAATAAATAAGGTACAAGACGTCTATTGAATAAATATTTTGATCAGCCCTGCTCATAAAGAAATCAGTCCAAAGTATTACTTTGATGAAAGCTATTCGCTCAATCAGTTTACTTGAGCATTTGAATTTTATAAGTGAGTTTAATACAAAATTTGCATGATTCCAAAAGTAAAAGGACCATTGAATTCATTTTTCCAACGAATGTCCACGGTCCATCCGAATGTTGTTGTTAAAAAACAACATCAACGTGTGCGATTGAACGAGAATTGGATTGATTTCCGCCATTTCGAATGCATCGTATCCAATCGAGCGAACATTTTTGCATGAACATTGAAATATTGTTAAATCAAAGGGATGCAACCGAACTGTCAAACTGCAAAGTATCGATTACGCGTCTGTCATTTCACTACGATACCTGCTATAAGTACACATTCCGTATTTTCATTAAACAATTTTCTATATTTTTTAAAAATATATGCAGCACATTAATAGCTAAAAGCTTATTTATTCAAACATAATTTCGGTTTTAGCTTCTTGAAAATAAAAGGATGAAAATAAATGTATTTTTTTTAAAATATTCACTAACACGTTTTATGTTATTAATTGTATACACGTTTATGTAGGATGTCTACTGATTTCATTTGTATTTCATAACACTTTCTGTAGTTTTTAATCTTAATAGCGATGACATAATCCAACATTCAATTTATTTTCCCAATTTGAAAACAATTGATTAGAAATTGTTAGAAACTTTTGATTTAATCCGTCGATTATTGGCAAATAATTTTTGGTTTGTGTTTCAGGAGCCGAACTCATATTCAGACATAAATAGATATCTCCACACCAGAGATTGTAATATAGATATTCCCATACAGATATATATTTCTATAAGTATAGAAATATATTATAGTTTTGACGCAGTGTGTGAATGTTTGCGTTAGCGGTGTTGTGTCAACTGTGTTTCGTTTTTAATTTTACAACAAATAATACATGCTTACACGTACACATACACATAGCAACCGACTTTGTGCAAAATTTACAACATAAACAAATGCGCATCACTCTTAAATCGTTCACAGAGTCGGTTGCTGTGATTACGCATATATTTGGTCATTTGATGCAAATTGAATTAAAAACAAAACAAAACGAAATACAGTTGATACAACACCGCTAACGCACACATTCACACGCTGCGTCAAAACTATAATATATTTCTATACTTATAGAAATATATATCTGTATGGGAATATCCATATTACAATCTCTGCTCCACACACACAAATTTATGAACAATATTCGACATTTCTATTCCGATATGGTTCTCTATTTATTCCATATCCCAATAGAAATGTCAAATATTGTTCAAATATTTGTGTGTGTGTGTATTGAGCAATGTAGACAAATGTTTCAATTCACGGTACTAGACTTTAAATGATCCCATACATTTGGGGAACACAATAAGATAATACTACCGAAATTTACTTTTAAAAAAGAATTTTATCCTCACAAAATAAAACAATTTATGCACGCCTAACATAACAAAATGTGCATTCGAATATACGACATAGCCCGTCACTATAGGATGTGTTCAAGACATAAACAATTGTCAAATACATAACAATACAGAATACGACTAACATAGCGCAGAGATAAAATGAAAATAGCAGTGTTATAGGAGTCAAAAATCTCAAACACTTTTCGTGATATTGTTTACTGAATTAAATTAAAATACAATAAATATGGTAAATTTAAATTTTTCTGAAGGCCTAAGAACAACAACAAAGATGTATTGTAATATCTGCTTATGTTGCCTGTGTAATACAAATTATTATATCACAAATATAATTTATGTGATATGAATACATTGAAATATGTGTTATCACTTTTATTTAAAATTTTCAACACAAAAGAAGTCAATTATGAAGTTCAAAAAATCATTCAAATCATAACTTGAATACGCGTAGTTGATTCGCGCTTAAGACTGTCAGACGTGTAGTTAATGTATACTTGTTTCTGACAGGCGCGTGGTTATTTTGGGTTGAATCGCTTTGGGTCAACTCCCATTATGAATAATTTTCTCTCTTAAAGTTAAAAATGCAATTACAAATAAGGATGAATTATTATTAGCACATTGTGCATGAAAATTATGAAACTCAATTTCAAGTGATATTAGAAATATAGGGTCAAAAATAATTATTGCAAATAGTATTAAGAAAGAAACAATTTAGTATTAAGTATATGCATATAATGACATGTCATTACTTTTTTGGGCTTGTGTTAACATTAGAAATTATTTCTAACATCTTGTAATTATTTTTATTTTATTTTTTATTTTTTAATGATGAACTTCAGAATTAATAGGTTTATAGTTATGTCATAGATTCTGAAGTTTGAAAATCATGGAGGGGCTAATTTCTAAAAATCATGGAAGGGTAATGTTTTCCCATAATATCTAGTGGAAGATCTAAAAAATATACGTCCAGCAAATCGCATTCTTGCTAAAAAACCCTAGTAATTTCGAATAATTTTCCATTCGATAAAAGTGAAGGAAATATGTATATCGACAGGTAATTTCACACCAGGAGGGGGAAGGGGGGGGGGGGTAATTGGATCCCTGGTCAGAAGCTATAAGTTATGCACTAGTTTTGCTAGCGAATATGGTTATTACCGTGTAATCCGTTATTTTGCATTGCTGATAATGGTTCCTCTTCGGGTTCCTCAGGTGTTGAAGTTGCTGTAGCTGAATGAGAATGATGATGTTGATGGTGTTGATGGTGTCCTTCACGAGTAGTGCCACCACGATGAATTCTTAACTGCAGTTCGCCTGTCGCCATTAGAACTTGTTTTGTGCCAAGTTTCAATGACCTTGTTTGTACAACTGCCGCTCGGTAAATGCGGCAATAGGTAAAAACCATTACTAACAGTGGCAAATAAAACGAAATTGTTGATGAAAATACTAAGTATCCTAAGTGTTCAGTAAAAGTACATTTATATGGTGGCATTCCGTTTTCTCTTGCAGCTCTCCACCATACAATCGCTGGAAAACTTATCGCTCCAGAACACACCCAAACAGCTGCTATAAGTGCAGCAGCCCTTTTTCTCGTCATTCTCATTGGGTACGAAAATGGGTCAGTTATAGCCCAATATCGATCCAGTGATATTACGCATAGATTTAAAATAGAAGCTGTACTAAACAGAACGTCAAGGGAACGCCAAATATCGCACCAATCTGTTCCAAAGAACCATGTGTTCTCAAGCACTTCATATAGTGCTGAGAATGGCATCACTACCAAACCCACTAGGCAATCAGCTACCGCTAGGCTTGTCACGAATAAATTGGTAGATGTATGTAAGTATCGTTCTCGTATAACCGCAAGAATAACTAATGAATTTCCGAACACTGTTGCAAATGAAAATAAAAATAGAAACGCCAATAGACCTAATCTATCGTTTTCCAAACGCTCTAAGTATGCGGAGAAATTTGGTTCGATTGTACAACAGGTAGCATCGACTAAATAAATATTATCCGTTGTATTGAATAATGATTTATTATCCAGTGTATATAATTGTGAGATATTCCAATAATAGTTTTCAGTAGCATTATTCATTATTATTGGTTTATATGATGAATATGAGATATGTGATAGTTTAAACACAGCACTGAAACATTTTCACTCTTTTTCTATATGAAAATGGCTTCGATTTTTCTATTTCTGCTTGTGTTCGTTTTCGTTTTATCGTATGAACATTGGCTAAGATTACCGCTCTATTTCAATTATATCCCTGATAACATTTGTTGCGTTTAGCGATAGAAAAAATACACACATCAATCCTTTTAATGAAGTAGTGTTTGCAATTCAGCTGGTAAATAAATAATTTTTACTACTCGCACAGGAACTTTTACTTTTTCTTATTTTGACATACAAAAGTTTCCATGAAAAATTCCATTCTGATATAAATTATGAAGAGATGATTGAATATCGTAGATTTTACACATAAACACAGACTTTGCTATCATTGATGTATTTGTGCAGGATGAATTTGGTGAATAACGGTTTGATATTTTAAAACGATAATTTAAATTTCAATTGAGCTGGAATTATGAACGGTACTATTGACATATTTTGTACTTTGTTTCATTATATAATTGCCACAGATTATCTTTGATTTTTTGTTGAAAATTGAAGAATGTCTCTCTATTGTTAATTGGCACACATACGACTGAGTGGAGTTCCGATTTCCCTGTTGAAAATGAGAAAAAGGGAAAAGAAGAGAAAAATGAAAGATTTTAAATTGAAAGCTTAAGCCTAATTAAAAATAAGTTATGAAGGCTAATAAAGTGAGATATAATGCATCGCTGCTTTCATGAAAATGTCCTTTGAATATCACATTCTTGTTTGAAAAAAATAAATAATAAGCGTGAAGAGAAAAAAACATTCGCATAACTCATGCGGCATAAGCAATCTGGGTTAGGGCTGCTCATAAACCGAACAATTGTTTCACTTTTATGTTCATGTTCGTTCAGGTTCGGTTCAAGCTGTTCGAACAAGAAAAAAGAGGTTCATGTTCGTTCGAGTTCAAGTTCGATTCACGTTCAATCGAATTAGAGCTGCCCACTGAATCGAGCTGTTCATGTTCGTTCGAATTTTAACCGTACATAAACGAATATGAACAGGTCATTTTCAATTCTGAACAACTTGAACCGAACTTGAACGAACATGAACACAATAAATTCAAGTTTGAACAAGTTGAGCCGAATTGAACGAACATGAACACACCAAATGTTTCCGAACGTTGTTCAATTAAATCAGCTGGTTCATGAATACGATCTGTTCCTGTTCGTTCAAATTCTGCACGTTTGACGCCATCTATACGATTTATCAACGTATGTATTTCTTGAGATCAAATTTATTAATGTACATTGTCTATACCAACGGAAACGGCAAAAAGATACATTTTGTTGTTTGCATTCCGTAATGGTATATGTGCAATTCAGTGTATATATGATAGGGATCATTTGCTATGTAAAGCCGCACGACTTATGTAGTTAGTACATTAATCAATCGTTGATGTACTTGCACATGGCATGACAGTCCACTTTCCCATTTGGTTTGATATAATTTTAAATTCGCACCGTACTCATAGAGATGGCGTAAGAGACAATGAATTTCTTTGCTGAGCGACTTCGGCACTGCTTCATTTTCTGAGAAAAACAACTGAACATAGTTCGGTGTGCCAGTTGAAGCAACATATTGCAATAGCGAAACATTCGCTGGGAATAAAACGAAAAATTGGGAATCCAAAAAATCAGGTGCTGTTGACTGAAATAAATGAAAATATAGTAAGGCAGCAAATGAATTTATAATGGATTTGGCAAATTGTTTCCTCACAACCAATACACCATTGCACAAAATTCGTCATAAATCATGAAATGATTTCATAGAAAAGTACACAAAGTATGCTGCACCATCAGAATTCACTTTGCGGAATAATTGTTTGCCAAAAATATACGACGAATGCATCAAAAACATGAAAAGTATTGCAAACGGAAATTATATTTGGGATTCGCTCGATGAGTCAACGGACGCAGAACAAAGATATGCGTTAATTTTGTCTTTGGTATTTTGGGTGCTGAAAAAGAAAAAGACCGTTGCTATTTGTTTTCTTCGAATGTTTTAGATGTAGTGAATAATAGCACAATCGCTACTTTTTTCGATGACACTGTGCGTGAATTAGGTATGTATGTCTGATTCAAAAGGTTATCTATTCTGGATGCGATTTTTATTCATTTTCCAATTTCTATGCAGGTGTAGAGAGAAATCAAATTCTTTTAGGTTTGACCGGTGGTGAGTATATCACCGTATATGAGCTGTGTAAAGGCTGCGCTTAGTTTGCTTTATCCGAAGATGATACACTTAACATATATCGCTCATGGATTACATCGAATTGCGGAATTTGTTCGTAATGAGTTCAACGCCGTTAACAAATTACTATCAAATATTAAAAAAACTTCACAAAGGTAATGATTTTATTTAAACACTAGCGGCTCCGCGAGTTTTTTATAATTTTGGTTATCTATTATCTATATACTATCTGTATATAAAGGTCCGCGCGCCTCGGCGTCTATTGGATTAGTATCGTATAGTATATTTTGAATGTTTTAAGAAATATTCCATATAATAGAATTTCTAAACTTTCTGTGAAGCAACTATCAGATTTTGATCAATTTTTCTTTCCCTCTATTTTTCTCTCTCTTTCTCTCTCTTTCTCTTTATCTCTATCTCTCTCTTTCTCTATAATCAGCGTCTATTGGATGTATATATTTTTAAAATTTTAAGAAATATTCCATATAATAGAATTTCTTAAGTTTTTGTGAGGCAACTATCAGTTTTTGATGAATTTTCCTTCCTCTCCCTCTTTCTTTCTCTCTCTCTCTCTCTCTCTCTCTCTCTCTCTTTCTTTCACTCGATCTCTCTCTATTTCTCGCTCTCTTTCGCTTTCTCTCTCTCTCTCTTTCTCTCTTTATTTCTATCTTTTTCGCTCGCTCTTTTTTTTCGCCTCTCTCTCTCTCTCTCTATTTCGCCTGCTTCCTCTCTCTCTCTCTCTATCTTTTCTCTTATCTCACTTCATCTTGCTATAACACGTATATCTCTATATCTCTCTGTTTCTCTATCTCTCACAACATTTTACCACGGTCATCTTTGCCACTCATAATAGTATACCACGATTTAACATGATTTTCTAAGATCATTTGGTCACCCATCATGGTTTACCACAATTTAACACGGCCATCATGGTCATCCATCATGTTTTACATGGTTTACCACGGTCATCTTGGTCATACTGATCATGTTTACCATGATTTAACACAGTCATCCTGGTGCTATTGGCTTATCACTTTTCAACTCTGTCATCCTGGTCAGCCATCATGATTCAACATGGTCATCATGGTTGGCCACTATGATTTGTCATGATAAGAGTACCAAGTACATGAAAACCAACATAAAAATCACTTTTTTGTCACTGTGAGGACGATGATGGACCATGATGACCGACCATGATGACCGACCATGGTGCCTCAAAACTTTTCGAGTCCAAGGCCTTTCCAACGGTACCATGATGACCCGGATCGGTTGAGCCGTTTGGCCGTTTACCGGCCACATACATACATACTTTCACTTTTATATATACAGATAAAATAAAATGATCTAACAAAGTATATTTTATTGTTTGTGTAGGCTCCGGCACGTAAGAAACATATTTCGTACAATGTTTCCGGAAACAATTCTTCCACCTCAACCTGTTGTTACCAGATGGGGAACATGGATTGAAGCAGCAATTTACTTTGCAGAAAATTTTGATAAAGTCAAACAGTTTGTGAATGAACTCGATAAAAATTATTCGACAGCAATTAAAAAAGCGCAACAAATAATTGTCATGCCAAATTTAAAATGCTTAGTTAAAAGCATCGATGAGCTTCAAGCAAGAGGTATCTTGCTGAATACTTCTATTGAAATTTTCGAGTCAGTCGGTATGAACATGCAATCTATTCAACAAAGGCCTGAATTTTTTACAAAATTCGACCAAGTTGTCGCTCGAAATCGAGGCCTTACAAAAATTAAACAAATTGCATCAATTTTAAGTACAGGGAAGTCCTCTCAATCCATTGATTTCATAAAAACTGTATCACCAGCTGAGTTAGAGGCTTTCAAATATGCACCAACAACAACATGTGATATCGAGAGAACGTTCTCTGAGTTTCCAAATTTTTTTCCGAACACATGTCCGACCTGTGCGAAAATTGGAATTTTTTTCGGACATCTGTCCGACTTGTCCGAAAAATTGAAATATTGTCGGACATTCATTCGAATTGTCCGAAAATTGAAAACATCTATCGGACATATCTCCGTCCGAATATTTTATTGAAGAAAAAAGATCAAAGTTTTCACTTCTTCGGTTAGTTGGTTATTAATTATTAATTATTGTAATGATATAATCCTGAAAAAGATTCCAAAAAAAATGAAATTCTTTTCAAAATCTTTTTTTTTTTTTGGAAAATCAGTTTGAAAAAAAAAAAATGTTGTTACAAATGTTCAATTGGTAACTCAATTTGTTTTTGTTCTTGTTGTTTATTTTTGCAACAAAAATTAGTTTTTGATCATATTGATGACATGCGTACCAAATATTGATTAATATGACAATACGATTTCTATGTATATAGTATATATATATTGATTCAAATATTCCTTATATTGAATCAAATATTTGTACACACACATTAATTCTACTGTCAAATACACAACTGTCAGTTTGAAATGGCTGGTTTCCAACGAAAGTTGGACATTTCACAATATTTTCTGCACACCAATACATATATATGTATATATAAAATGCGCAGAAAAAGTTGTGAAATGTCCAACTTTCGTTGGAAACCAGCTATTTCAAACTGACAGTTGTGTATTTGACAGTAGAATTTATGTGTGTGTATTTTATGTCTTGTTTACATTATAAAAATTTAATTAATTGTTTTTTGCGCTTGATTTGCCACAAAGTACACTCGGACCGATAGATGTCCGATAGATGTTCAATTTTCGGACAATTCGAATGAATCTCCGCAAAAAAATCAAAATTTTCGGACAGGTCGGACAGATGTCAGGAAAAAAATTTAAATGTTCGGACAAGTCGGATAGATGTCCGAATAATTTTTTAAACGTTCGAACGGATCGGATAGACAAAACTATGAGTTGTCCGTGTCCGATTGACACCCTTAAATGCGAGTGTTTAATGAAATGTTATCAGTGAACTTAATGGAGTTTATAAAAATGCATAGAAATGATATTAGCAGCTTATCAAATCTACTACTGTGGGCAAAACCTACCGGGAATTTGGTTATATTTCAAAAATTCTTTTTTTATTCTTCCAAATCAATTTCATCGCCTTCAAAGTAATCCCCTCCCGACGCAATGCACTTATGCCAACGTATTTTCCAATCTTCGATGCATGCCAAAAAGTCACTGGCAGGGATGGCCTTCAGAGCGCGCGCCGATTCACGTTGAATCTCTTCAATCGACTCAAAACGATGTCCCCGGAGCGGTCTTTTTAGCTTAGAGAACAGCCAGAAGTCACACGGAGCTAAATCAGGTGAATAAGGTGGTTGCGGAACGATATTAGTCGAATTTTTGGCGAAATGGTCGCGAAGAATTAGTGCAGTGTGAGATGGCGCATTATCGTGGTGCAAAAACCAAGAGTTGTCAGCCCATAATTCTGGCCTCTTTTTGCGAATAGCTTCACGCAAACGACGCATAACACTTAAATAATATTCCTTGTTGACGGTTTGGCCGGGCGGAAGGAATTCATAATGCACCACACCACGATAATCGAAGAAAACCGTCAACATGACCTTGATTTTTGAACGACTTTGGCGCGATTTTTTTGGTCTAGCCTCACCTTTTGCACGATATTCACTCGATTGGTCGGTTGTTTCCGGGTCGTAAGCATAAATCCAAGTCTCATCTCCCGTAATCATGCGTTTGACCTTGTCCTGATAGTCAGAAAGCATCGTTTCACACACTTCAACGCGACGCCTTTTTTCCAAAAAATTGAGCATTTTTGGAACCAAACGAGATTTGACTTTTCTCAGACCCAAATGGTCTTTCAAAATGGTTTTCACTGATCCTTCTGATATTCCAACCATGTCAGTAAGGTCTCTAACAGTCAACCGACGATTTTCGAGCACCAATTCCTTGATTTGATTGACGTGTTGCTCATCAGTTGATGTGCATGGTCGACTGGAACGCTCTTCGTCTTCAACACCTTCTCGACCCTCTTTGAACATTTTATACCACTCATATACTCGTGTTTTCGATAGAGCCTGTTCACTGAAGGCTTTCTGCAACATTTTCAGCACTTCGGCTGCAGAAATTACATTCCGCACACAAATTTTAATGAAACTTCTTTGTTGAATAATTTCAGACATTGTAAAAATCGCCAAATGCACTTTTGATTGCTCACAAATCACAAACCAAACTACTTGAAAAATAGAGATATTGTCATGAAATTTGACACAGATGTCAAAGACAGTACTGCCAACCTAAAAATAAAAACACTTGTCCCTATCGGAAGACCAATGAAGTTTAAATTTAAATTTCCCGGTAGGTTTTGCCCACAGTAGTATTTATCGGCTTGAGAATATAATATATAGATAAGATATACAGATAAATTAAACATCATGAAGTTTAATGCAATTAGGTTTGCTCCTTTTGCTTTCATTGAATACTATGCAATTACATTTCATCAAACGCACTCGTTTTCGTTACATTCTAGTATATCTGCTGAAATCTGTGAGAATAAGCAGCAGTGCATTTCATGCCGATGATGTTCGGTTGTTTTTCTCTTTATTTTCTTTGAGAATTTTTGGGAGAAAGGAAGTTTTTGTGAGAAAAGAAAATATTAAATAATTTTCAAAATACTTTCAAGGTTCAAGTTGTTGAAACTAACTCAACACCATATACAGTTTATTGGGTGTATGCAATAATTTCCGAACTTTTTTTGTTCAAAAGATATATTTATTTCAATAATAAAGTGAATGAGTACATTAACCAATATATTCTCCATCTTTAGCTATGATTTCACGCCATCTTTCAAGAAGTTTGTGGATTCCAGGTCGATTTGCATCGATCGAAACAAATAGTAGTCAGAAGAAGCAAGGTCTGGAAAGTACGGGGGTTGATCAAGCTGATCCCAACCGAAGTCTTTTTTCTTTCTTTTTACGATGTTTGCACGATGTGGCTTGGCATTATCATCGTGAAAAAAAACTTTGTCTTGTTTAGTCGCTATTCGTGGATGTTTCACCTTCAATGCTTGCTCCATTTTGATCAATTGTTGTTCGTAGCACTTACCATCAACCGTTTGGTCAGGTTTCAGCAGCTCATAATATACGACACGTTCCTGATCCCACCAAATGCACAGCATAACCTTCTGACAATGAATTTCTCGTTTTGACTGCGAAGGTACTGGTTGGTCTGGATCAACATATGCTGCTTTACGCTTGGGATTGTCGTAATAGATCCATTTTTCATCGCCAATAACAATTTGACTCAAAAAACTACGTTTTTTGTGCTCAGAAAGGTGTTTTTTGCATGTTTCGATTCTTGCTCTGAGTTGATTTTCGTTCAATTGATGTGGCACCCATTTTCCCAGCTTTCGAATTTTTCCCATTGCATGCAAATGTCTAGAAATAGTTGCTTGATCAACCTTCAACTCCATTGCAAGTTCTTTTTGCGTTTGACAAGGATTTTCATCCAGTAATGCTTGCAAATCCGCATCTTCAATTTTTTTTGGAAGACCTGGCCGTTCTTTGTCTTCCAAGTCAAAATCACCACTTTTGAATCTCGCAAACCATCATTCACAAGTTTTTTGAGTTGAAGCATGTTCACCGTAAGCTTCTACTAACAAACGATAACTTTCAGCAGCGGTTTTCTTCAAATGAAAGAAGGTTATTAAAGTTCCCCGCAAAACCACTTTTTCAGGCACGAATTTCGACATTTTTGAAGCAAAAAAAATCTTTGTTGTTTACACTTCAGCAAAATGACATATACTGAAATTTATAGCGTAATGACAGACGAAAAAAAAGAAAATGGCCGCGGTGTGCTCCGATGCACACAACGCTAGTTACGCCATCTGTTATCTAAATCGACATTTTCTTTGCATACACCCAATATATTTGTAAAATGGCAAAAATTTGAGGGTTAAAGAAAAAATGTTAGCGGAGGTAGGCAAACCAAAATTGTGCAACATCTAGGAGTTGTTTGCCTTTTTACTCCCTCTTTTTAGGCAATTTGCGGCATCTGCATAGTTGTGGGAGTTTTCTTGGGATTTTTTTCATTTTCTGTGATCTGATCACTGTTTAATTGACTCTGAGTCAATTTTTACAATTAAATTAAAGATTTTCGAATTTTTTGGGGATAATAAAATTTCCAAAATTGTTGGTGCTCTTTTCTGTAGATTTTATACGACTCACCGCATTCAAATATACAAAATAAAAGGGAAAAAAGAGGGAAATGTATAAAATTTTTCTCTAGGGGGTCAGCGGGGAGCCAACGGTCTCTCCTGTAACGATGCAATTTATATTTTCCTTAGATTAATTTCTTTTCAACTAAATGTATTTTTCCTTAGGTTATCATGATTGACGAGAAAAAATTTGAAGCGATGGACCTTGAATCATCGGCTTCACAGGAGGCGTTGCTTTTGGGCGAAGCAGGCAGCGGTATTGAAACGACAGACTCTCCCGCTGTCGTCGCAACAAATCCGAAAGGAGGAGAGGCGTCGACTGAGGTGGAGGCCGGCCAGGTCAAACCGCCGCCTACCAAACCAAGTGCATTATCTACGACAGTTGCATCAACGCGTGCTATTAAACCGTGCAAACCCAAACTAGGACGTGTAAATAACATTGATGGCACTCCTGAAATGACTATGCAACTCTTGCCAGCATTGCAAGGTGCCTCAACCACTGAAGTTGTAGCCACAAAGCGCAACAGAAATCAGTCGAGAGCACAGCGTAATGCTGCATACCGGCACAAAATGGATCGGTTGATGGAAGATGTTGTCAGTAGTCCATCGCTGAAACGGAGCCGTGAGGGAGGAGAAACACCTCCTAGCGCCGAACAATCGAAAGGTCTCACCCTCCTCTGCAAAGGGGAGCTCGATTGTTTCCGAACTGAAATAGCAAGACTGAACCCAATCAACTAATTGTCGAGGACAGAGTCAGGCAAATTACTAATTTGCATTACTCGCTACAATTACAACTAAATAACGCAAAAAGTAATTCCGTGCGTTACTTTTTGCGTTATTTAGCGGTAATTGTAGCGAGTAACGCAGGATTAGTCGAAAAATGTAGCGTAAGTAAACAATGCAAATTATTTGTGTAGTGCGAGTGGAACGAAAACCATGCAAACATGATGAGTGAACGTGACAACTATATGTTTACATGTTTTTCGTTCCACTCGCACTACACAAATAATTTGCATTGTTTACTTACGCTACATTTTTTGACTAATCCTGCGTTACTCGCTACAATTACCGCTAAATAACGCAAAAAGGAACGCAATAAATTTTGTAATGCAAATAAATAATTCGCTACAAATAATGCGCGTTATTAACGCATTTTTTCGTTACTGCCTGACTCTGGTCGAGGATCCACCTGATGTTGATCCACAACATCAGTTGCCTGGTACCTCTTTCAATAAAGTGTATGAAACGGTCGCTAAAAATGAGACCTATGCAGATGTGACCAAAAAACCCATCTGCAAGGCCATCATTGATCAGAGACAGAAAGGATCCATCACCCAAAAATGACCCTGTTGGACCAAAAAAGGCGCGACACACTAAACTCGCTATTGATTGACCTGATAATGTCACAGATAGGCAAAAACATTAACCTTCCGCAGTTTGATGATGTTCTTCTGCACATGGACACGATGCGAGTTCGTAGCGAATCTCCACAAACATTCACATGGTTGGAAAAATACCTTCCAACCATTGATAATAAAAAAATTGTGGAAAGGAGCAAGATTAGCGAATGTCGATTTTGCTAATATTCCTCGACCACACAAATTCAACGTATGGATACGTGGCATAAAGAAATCTGCTCAGGATATCTTTACGCTCCTCGAGGCGCAAAATCGTGGCATCGCCACATAAAGCTGGATGGTGATGCACTGTCAATTTGGAAACGGAGGGACTGCAATGACAATCGGCGTCGGGCAGGAATCCGTGGACATCTTGAAGTCCAGAGCCGATTCACTTTTCTGTGGTGTCAGCAAGGCCATTTTCACGGCTGTTAAAAGCCATGACCAAGCTGCACCAGAGGATGATTCGGTGACCGAAGTCCAACCTATGGACACATGGGATCATCCACCGGGGGAGAACAACTAAACCATGATGTCACCCCTCGAAAGCCAGGCAGAAGCAAATTCGATCTCAAAAACATAAGACCGTAACAATATTGTTACGAGTCAGACAGGGATCGTTTTTAAGCAGATTAATTTGCACCATGCTAAAGGAGCTACTGTAAACTCTTGAACTTGGCGCAAACAAACAAACAAACAAACAAAAAACCATTATACTGGCCTAAGAACCTTACACCATCGGTAATGAGATCGATGTTTTGAAAAGCGAGACTGCACTATCATGTACTATAACAAAAATGATAAGTTAAGAACGTTTTTGCTACTAGTGACGTCTCCCTAACACTATTGCCTCCATACTGCAATGTAGACACAGCTACAGTGTAGAGAGCTAGATACAGCTGCAGGAGATATGAATGAAAAAATCATTCTCTGCTCAGCTTATATACCATTTGATTCGGTGGAGTCTAGACCTGGTGAGATGTTCGTGGATGTTATAAAACACTACACATCAACCGGGCAGCCTATAATACTAGACTGTGATGCAAATACCCACTAACTGGTCATATAAGATTAAATGCGTACCTCAAACGCATCCGTGTTAGAGATGACCCGGGCTGTGATCTTTGCGGAAGATGTGAGGAAACATCTGTACACTTTCTCTGCAATTGCACAGCTCTGTCAAACATACGTCGGATTTGTTTCGATCGGGATGTGCTGACCACAAGCGAAGTCATGACTTACCCAGTTCATAAGATTTTTCACTTCGCCAAGAGGTCGAATAGATTCCCCTCAATGGAGAACCCGTTCAACAGACCCCAACAACTTTCACAGCGACAGATGACAGGAAATAGGGCAACCCATACCCGGAATAAACGAAAATCGTCCTAAAATTCCCCAAAATCGTCCTAAAATTCCCAAAAATCGTCCTAAAATTCCCTAAAATCAATACAATGCAAATCACATTCAAAATTATTTCTTTGTTCGAACTATGAAGAATTACAACTCAATATAACATCAGATATGAAAAGGAATTACAATGCATTTTTAGGAATAAAACAAGGAATCATGTCATCGGAAAACTATTAGGAACAATTGTTATACAATTTCATTGTTTTCTAGGGCTAGGGTGCGAAGGACTTGATGTTTTTTTAAATTGAAATGATCTCATGGAACTAACATTGTTTTCCGGAGACACATACTGTCATTCTCTCTCTCCAAAACAGGGAAGTTTTGCGAAAGGACTTTATGACCTACGCAACATACATAGCATCGCCGCGGCGGGCTATATTATCACACCTCAATCCATACATCTTACAGAGTGGTGAGATAACTGCACCACCCCATTCTTTTGGGACAACTGACGAATTCCACGCTAAATTGAACAACCGATGTAACCATCGAATCCCCACTGCACCACTGCAAATAAAATATTCATTCTCAATCTTGTCCACTCCCTCAAAAGATGAGTCATTCTTTTGGCGCGGAATCCATATGCTACCAGAAAGATGGGAAAAAGTAGTGGCTAGCGACGGGCAATACTTTGAATAATATATATATTGTATATATATAAAGCCTCAATTACACGAAAAAATCCTTAAAATTCATTTGTACTACCAATATCAATGTTTTTCAATGTCAAGTGAAGCCATTTTTTTGCTTTTCAATTTTCAACATCACCAAGGAAATCACTCAAGATACGGCGCTACAGTGAGTGCTATCAATGCAGCCATGATAACGTTACACAATTTTGCTTTTTTGAATTCCAACTTATTGTTCCTCCGTACAATTTAAATATATAACCGCTAAAAGAACAGCTATTTAAATGTCGTAGAATTGTTTTAAGTTGATTCCAATCATATGTTGTTGGACAAGATTTTTTTTGAGATAAAATTGCAACGCTTGCTGGACGTGAATTTAATCCACTGTATTAGGAAAATAAATTTCACAACAGATGCTTGTGCGTTGTAGTAGATCAATGACAGATACATGATTTTAAAGATCTATTCAAATGCTGTCAAAATCAGTCCAAATTATTTCATTTTTTGGTGTGCAATATTTGTTTTCAACGATGGAGGAAAAAAACAGCATTTGCAGGAAGTTTTGTTGCACAACTTTTTTTCTATGAAAACGTTCGCAGAAAGTCATCGTTTGCTTGTTGAAACTTATGGCGAATATACTTTATCTTTATATCAAGAACACAGTATTACGAGTGGTTTAAACGCTTCAAAAATTTTGATTTTATCGTCAGTGATAAAAAGCGCCCTGGTGGGCCAAAAAAGTTTGAAGATGCCGAATCACAAGGACTATTGTATGAAGATCCGTGTCAAACGCAAAAAGAACTTGCAATTGCGTTGAATGTCGACCGAATGACCATTTTTATACGTTTGCATGCAAAATTAACTCAAAACGCGAATCGAAACATGCAAAAAATATCTTTTTTCATCTGAAACATGCAAAAAAAAATGTTTTTGACTCGATTAGTTTCTGGCGATGGAAAATGGATCTATTACGACAATCCCAAATGTAAAGCAGCGTATGTTGATCCAGGCCAACCAGGACTTATGCAATCAAAACGAGACATTCATTGCCAGAAGGTTATGCTGTGTGGGATCAGAAAGGTGTCGTGTACTATGAGTTGTTAAAACCGAATTAAACGGTTACAGCTGATCGCTTCCGAACGCAATTAATCAATATGGACCATGTATTGAAGAATAAACAGCCATTTGTAGTGACCAAAAAAAAAACAAAATTATTTTCCAATGTAGAAATATCAATATTCAAAAGAACTATTTTTATAGCAACATTTTTTTGAATGAAGCAGAAGTCACAAGTATAAAACGCAACGTTTTAATTTCGGACCCGAAAATGAAATGCCGACTTTATGGCACCACACTTCCGATATCGACAATCTTCAGTCAAACAATAGTGTATAACGAACACTGCCATGTATGTACAATTTCCGTATCTTCAAAATATCAGCAGTTCAAAAATGCATTTTTAACAAAATGACAAATACATCCAAACGACCAAACCCGAACAATTCCTGTTCTAAACATACATCTTTCATTCACAATCACCAAAATATGCATCTACTGAAATAAACGATCTTTTCCCTCATAAAACCTTTTCGATACGACATCCGCCATAAACACTAATCGTATGTCATGTACGAAGTGCAAAATGCCATCAAAAATAGGTAGAGCATGAGTTTTGCATTTTCTTTGTCTTAGTTTTAGAAAGTAAGCACTTTTCATAATTTTAAGAAACAGTTCTATACCGGCAACCGAGCAAGAAGCATCGTTGACCTTAGGCTCGTAGATTTAAGTTCCAATTTTATGTTAAATTTTCCATAGGTATTTTTAAAGTGTTTAAAAATAAAAATAAAATAAAGAAAAGATAAAATAAAACAATGTGAAACACATTTGGATTGCACCATCAATAACAATGAAATTTTCCAAATAATTTTGATGTGTTTCGTTGTGATCGATCGGATCATACTGAAAGGGATCAGACTATTAAGAAGACAAATGGTGGCGGTGTTTTGATTGCCACTCACAAGTCTTTAAATGGTCAGTTAATATTTGATGATGAATTATATGGTGCAGAAATTATTTGTATTAGTATTAACATTAAATTACGAAAGTTTTATTTGGTTGAATTGTATATTAGACCAAATTCGCCATTCAAAGTTTTTGAGAATATAGTTAATGCAATGATTTTCTTATTATCGAAATCAGTTCACAAAGATTCAATTATTGTATCAGGTGATTTCAATTTGCCTGATTTGTTGTGGATTTCGAATGACATTGATAATCCAAACATTTCCTACCCTATTAATGCGTGTTCAAGGAAGGAACTGTTTATTTTGGATTCCTTTCATGAGTTTGGATTATCACAAATAAATAGTTTTTCAAATGATAATGGTAAAATGTTGGATTTGATCTGGACAAATGACCCAGACTTGTTATATTGCCTAAATAGTGATGTTTTCTTGGTGAAATCTGAGATCCATCACAAATCCATTGAGATTGTCATTTATGGAAGCCAGAATGATTTCAATAATTTCAATCATTGTTTTTTTCTTGATTTTAGAAATGCTGATTATAATATCATAAATGATTGTTTCAACAATATTAATTGGGATTTGTTATTATCTGATAACTCACTTGATATTAATTTGAACAATTTTTATTCTTGTGTCAATAACGCAATTGACTCTCATATTAAGTTAAAGAAAAGAATTGTTTCCACTCATCCAAAGTGGTTTGATTCAATTATGATTAATTTAAAGAATAAATTGAATAAATTGCGTAAAAAAAGGCATCATTCATTGGAAGATGACAATTATTTTAAAATTGCTCGCACACAATATAATAGATATTCTCGTATAGCTTATAATAACTATAAGATGAAAATGGAGAAATTGATTGTCGATGATCCGATGGAATTTTTCAAGTATGTTAATGCAATTAGGAAGACTGCCAATGACTTTCCGAATGAAATGCATTACAATGATCGAAAATCTTGCAAAGATACAGAAATTGCAAATCTTTTTGGTGAATTTTTCGCTTCTGCATATACTCGACACAATTTAATTTTATCAGATACACACAAAAAACGTTTGGGGTGTGTTCATGATATTCATTGGTGACAATACATGTTTACCACAGTTGTATTTGACTCTACCACATGCAACGTAATAAATGTGACATAGTATTAGTTTGACAGCAAAACTTTTTCACAATAAGTCTGTTCGACATGCGCACATATTTATAAAAACTTGCATGTGGTAGAATCAGGTACAACTGTGGTAAACATATATTGTCACCAATGTATTCATTTTGATATTTCATGAACATACCCCAAATGTTTTTTGTGTGTATATGTAACTTCGGAAGTTTTGAAGCTATTGTGAATTTATGTCAAAATATTCCCAAATTGATTATTGATGAAGCAGATATTATTCAAAAAATTCTTGAAATTCCAAACAATTTGATTTCTGGTCCTGATCGGTTACCTAATTTGTTTATTAAAAAATTTATTGGTACCTTGAGTAAACCAATTTCTATTTTGTTAGACAAATCGCTCAAATCTGGTTATGTTCCTAATTTATGGAAATCATCTTTCGTTAAACCGATATTTAAGAGTGGTTCAAGGAATGATATTAAAAATTACAGGGGTGTTGCTTTACAAAATGTGATTCCAAAGATTTTGGATTCAATTATTGCGAAACACTTGAATTTTCATATTAAGAATATGGTTGATGCGAGTCAACATGGTTTTGTAAAGGGAAGATCAACTATTACGAATTTGGTTGAATTTACTTCTCAGACGTTAAATGAGCTAAAGCCTCATAATCAAACAGATGCAATTTACATTGATGTTGCGAAAGCATTTGACTCTGTGAATGTTGACCTTTTGATACATAAATTGAATATCATGGGATTGAATTCTCAACTTTTGAATTGGATAACCTCTTATATGAATGGTAGAAGACAAATGGGGGGGGGGGGAGGTGCAGGGATGAAATTTTAAAATTGTTGTACAGTGTTATCAAAGTAAATGATTGTGAATCAGATCCTATTGAGGTTTTTTCGGGTACGGGTCAAGGTTATCCCATTGCTGCAACTTTGTTTATTTTGTTTATCGTTGATTTACCAAAATTCAGTGGTAACTCATCAATTCTTTCATTTGCAGATGATGTTAGACTTTCCCACAATATTGCTTCAATTGATGATTGTTTAACTCTCCAAAAGAGTTTGAACAATGTAGTTAATTATTTTAATTTGAATCAGTTGAAATTGAATGTTAAAAAAACGAAATTGATGATTTTTCAACGCTTTGATAATGCGATTGAATTTAATTATTCGATTGGTGATTCAAATATTGAAAGAGTTGATCAGATTAAAGATCTTGGTGTGATTTTGGACGAGAAACTTAATTTCAAAGCTCATATTGAATCAATGATAGCAAAAGCAAGATCAAGACTGGCCTGGATTAAACGTTTTGCAAGAGATTTTAATGATTCATATACAATTAAAATTTTATTTTTTAGTTTCGTTATTCCTATTTTAGAATATGGTTCTCAGGTTTGGAACACCCACAACTTGGGACAAGCAAGACGAATTGAGTCTGTTCAGAAGCAATTTTTGCTGTATGCTTTAAGAAGATTCAAATGGAATAATGGATTTCACCTCCCAAAGTATGAACATAGACTGCTGCTGTTACGAATGATTTCTTTAGAGAATCGCAGGAATATTGCTCGAATAATGTTCATCCTAAAGCTGATCAAGGGTGAAATACGTTCGGAGTCTCTTTTGGAAAAAATTCAATTCAGAACTCCATATCATTCTGTCAGAAATATTGAATTTTTAAGAATTCAATCTGTTAATCATGGCTATCAAAAACATATGCCTTTGAATATTTTAATTGAAACTTTCAACAAAATGTTGAATGAATTTTTAATAGACTTTAATGTCAGTTCGGAAGTAGTTAAGAAAAGATTGAATGAATTATTTATGAAACCAATAGATTAACCATTAATTGTTTGTTTCATTTCGATTCATTTTTGTAGTTCAGCAATCACAGAGACTTGCTCCGAAATCATTAGGATTGGCAATAGATTGTTGATTCGATACAATTATTGAATCAACTATTTTATGTAAATCAATTGTAAATATTTTTAAAAAATTATTTAAATAAACCACCTTTGGCGAAGAAACGCTGTTTGGTGTAGTAATAATAATAATAATAATAATAAAAAATTTTGAGTTTTTAGTAATTCATGGAGCTACCAGGCTTTACCAAGTGCAAACCTCGTTGAAAAAAAGAAGACTTGGGATCAGCTTGATTAAGCGGTGTACTCTCTAGATCTTACTCCTTCTGACTACCATTTGTTTCGATCAATGCAAATTGACCTGGCCGATGTACGCTTCAAAAACTTTAAAGAAATACAAAAATGGGTCGCTGATTGTATAGCTTCAAAAGATAAAGAATTCTTTAAACGTGGAATCTACAAATGGCGTGAAAGATGGCGGGAAGTCATAGCTAAGGATGGGGAATTGGTTAATTTACTCATTCACAATGTAATTGAAATAAATGTATCTTTTCACAAAAAAAAAAGTTCGGAAATTCATTTATACACAATATAGTAACGAACGAATCAATTTTTAATATTCCTTTTTTGTGTTCATAATTCTTTGTTGTTATTTTGTTTTTTCTCTTATCCAGGATCAATTGGTGTTTTTGATATTTTTGCATTTTTCAATCCAAATTCGCTCAAAACTTTCTTGATGTAATTCTCTTGACAAATACTGTAAATTCCATCTTCAATTTTGATGTCGATTTTTAAATATTGGTTAATAATGCGGATTTTTTGGCTTGAAAAGATACATTTATTTCAAAACTAAATGAATGAGTACATTAACCAATATATTGCCCATCGTTAGCTATGACTTCCTCCCATCTTCTGGGAAGTTTATTGATTCCTTGTTTGAAGAAGTCCTCATCTTTCGAGGCAATCCATTCATCGACCCATTTTCGCCCTTCTTCAGCATTTCGAAAGCGTACATCTGCTAGGCTGACCTGCATTGATCGGAACAAATGGTAATCAAAAGGAGCTAGGTCTGGAGAGTACGGGGTGATCAAGATGATCTAGCTTCTCTTTTTTTTTCTTCAATGATGTTTGCACGATTGTCGTCGAGGAACCAAACTCGACGATGTTTTTTCGCTATCAATGGTCGTTTTTCGTTCAGTTTCTTCGCCAATTCACCTAGTTGTCATCGGTAGCGTTCAGCTGTAACCGTTTCTTTCGGTTTTAACAGCTCGTGATACACCACACCTTTCTGAGTCCACCAAATGCACAGCATAAGCTTCTAACAATGAATGTCGCATTTTGATTGTGAAGTTGATGGTTGGCCGGGATCAACATAGTCTGCTTTACGTTTGGGATTATCGTAATAAACCCATTTTTCATCCCCAGTAACAATTCGACTCAAAAAACTATGTTTCCTGTGCTCTGCAAGATGTTTCTTGCATGCATCGATTCGTGCTTTGAGTTGATTTTCATTCACATGATGTGGCACCCATTTTCCCAACTTTCGAATCTTACCAATTGCGTGTAAACTTTCAGAAATGGTTGATTGGGCGACACCTAACTCCAAAGCAAGTTCTTTTTGCGTTCGATATGAATTTTCATCTAATAATGCTTGCAATTCTGCATCTTCAAATTTTTTTGGCTGACCTTGCCGTTCTTCGTCTTCCAAATTAAAATCAGCACTTCGGAAGCGTACAAACCATCGTTCACAAGTGCTTTGAGTTGTAGAATGTTTACCGTAAGCTTCTAACAACAATCGATATTTTTCAGCAGCGGTATTTTTCAAATGAAAAATGTTCACACTTCAACGAAATGACACATACTGAAATTTATAGCCTAATGACAGACGAAAAAAAAGAAAATGGCCGCGGTATGCTCCGATGCACATAATGCTAGTTACGCCGTCTGTTATCTAAATCCGCATTATTAACCGATACTCCCAATAATATTTGATTTCACCCAAGCAATGAACAGTTCACTCAACTACTGGACATGGTACCACACGGGGATGGACACCATTAGCAAATTAGCGTTCCCAATGCGAAATATTAGTAAAAATAGCAATTTAGTAGAACAAAATAATTACTATTTAAAATAAATTGGATAATGTATTTTATCTGAAGATTTATGCTGCCATATAAAATGTACAGTGTTCACTCATAAAAATCATAACCTCGATTTATTGACAAGTGTCATTTATTTACAAAACGAATACGTTTATTGCCCGATGTCAATAAATAACTATTGGACATGTGGCAATAAACGGATCAGTTTTAAAGGCACAGTGTCAATTAATCTATATTCAATTGACACTAGTCAATAAATCAAGAGTGTATTTTTTATGAGTGTTAATGCATTTCAAATGGAACATTTTGTTTTGTTTATTTTAGCTTGTTTGTAAACAAATTTCCATATCTAAATACATTGGATCTATACATTTCTTATGTAGATTTTTTCCTCCGTATAAAATATGTTGTCTCTATATATTCTTTACGATCGAAACCCGTTCATACAAAATACACTGTCCAATGTATTTCAAATGAGAAATTTATTTACACTAGAATATTAGCAAAAATTGGTGAAAGAACAGAAAAATAGCATTGGTGTCCATCCCCATGTGGTACACACTTTTTGTTTAACAATAATAAGATTTTTGTTATAGAGGAGGCTTTCTTATGGACATTTCTATGTAGAACTGACAGGCGCATTCTCGACCATCTTACTAGAACTAATGATATTTCCCGATGTATTTACTTCTTTTACAATCGAATGTGATTAATGTTTCATTTATCACATCGTTTTAACTAAAAGTTCCTTGTTCTAAGCCGTAAAGGCTTCTTTTAAGTAATAAAACCTTATTTTCATCACTTTTTATCAATAAAAAGTGGTGCTTGTTGCATATAAATGTCTTCTTGAATTACTCCAGTAACAAACGCTATTTTAACGTCAATTCGTATTATTTTTAAATGATATTTTGATGCAATAGAAAGAAGTATTCCAGAAGTGCTTTGTTTGACAAGCGGTGCGAATACTTCATCATAATGCAATCCCAATAATTGGGAATAACCCTTTGCAACTAATCTAGCTTCAAATCTGGTAATTTCTCCATTTTGATCTCTCTTAATATTAAAAATCCATTTGCATCCAATTGCTTTTCTACCTACTGGTAAGTTGCATAGTTCCCACGTTTCATTTTGCTCAATGAATCCATTTCATCTTTCATAGCGCTCAACCATTTTTCTTTATTACCGTCTTTTAATACTTCTTTGTAATTTTTTGGTTCAATTATTGCATTGATGTGTTCAAAATTGGAATCGTGTGCTAATCTTTAAGGAGCTTCACCTTTTGTTGTTCGAGTTGAAGTTCTTATTTTCGATTTTTCTCATATTGTTTGACGTTCCAGTCAAACATGTTCAGTTTATATAGAGCTCGTTACAACTCATTGTCATTTGCTATTATTATTGAGTATTATAATTATAAAATTGAAATATATTTACATATAATGAACTGAAATTATATTGTTATTATATATTGAAGATTTTGCATGTCGGAAATGCTGCTCGCACGAAACAAAAAGAAGTCTTTTTAGTATCGTATTGTGATAGGCGACGGAAGGTGGATCTACTACGATAATTCGAAATCCGCGGTAAACGAGCCAAATCGACCCCGAAGAAGAATATTCACGTTTCCAAGGTAATGCTCTGTGTTTAGTGGGATCAGAAGGGTGTACTGTATTATTATTATTATTCGGCACCATACAGCGTTCCTTCGCCAAAGGTGGTTTATTTATAATATTTACATATTAATTTACAAATTATAATTAATTTAATATTTGCACCGGTTCAATAATCTATTGCCAATCCTGATGATTTCGAAGCAAGTCACTGCGATTATCAACTGCAATATTAAATCTAATAGAATCAAGTACAATAATGATTAATTTTACAATATCTTAAAGAATTCATTAAGCTTCTTTTTAGTTACATCCGAGCTAACATTAAAGTCAATAACAGACTGATTCTGAATAGGAGTTCTTTCATTTAAACAACAGTTAAAAGTCTCAATCATAAAATTCAATGGCATAAACTTTTGATAACTATTGTTAACAATATGGACTATTAAGAATTGAATATTTCTAACAGAGTGATATGGAATTCTGAATTGAATTTTCTCTAAAAGAGCATCCGAACATATTTCACCCTTGATTAGTTTTAGTATAAACATCACTTGTGCAATCTTCCTACGATTGTCCAGAGAGATCATTTGAAGCAATAGCAATCTATGTTCATACCGCGGAAGGTGAAATCCATTACTCCATCTGATTCTCCTCAATGCATATAACAGAAATTGTTTTTGGATAGATTCAATTCTTCTTGTCTGTCCTAAGTTGTGAGTGTTCCATACTTCTTGAGATCCATATTCTAGAATCAGAATAACAAAACTAAAAAATAAAATTTTAATTGTATATGGGTCATTAAATTCTCTGGCAAAACGTTTGATCCAAGCCAACCTAGACTTTGCTTTGGCTACCATAAATTCAATATGAGCCTTGAAATTAAGTTTCCCATCCAAAATTACACCAAGATCCTTCATTTGATCAACTCTTTCAATTACTGAGCCATCAATAGTGTAATTGTAATCAATAACATTTCCAAAGCGATGAAAAATTATCCTTTTTGTCTTATCAGCGTTTTTTCGCCAAAGATGGTTTATTAAAATACAATAAAATATTTACAATATAATAAATAAAAATTGAATGATTCGATAATTGAAACGAAATGAACAATTGCCAATCTTAACGATCTCGGAACAAGCCACTGTAATTATTAACTGCAATATTGAATCCTACAGAAATATGTAGAGCAGTGACAGACTCGGGCAAATCACTAATTTGCGTTACTCGCTAAAATTACAACCTAATAGCGCAAAAAGGAATTCCATGCATTACTTTTTGCTTTATGTAGCGGTAGTTGTAGCGAGTAAAGCAGGATTAGTCAAAAAATGTAGCGTAAGTAAACAATGCAAGTGAAGCAAAAACCATCAAACATATAGTTGTGATGTTTATTCAACATGTTTGCATTGTTTTCGTTTCATGAATTTGTAGAGTTGATTTTGGAAATTTCTTCAAACAAAAGTAAAAAGGCAATTTCAAACATCATTTACAAGTCAATTTTTGTTTGTTCTCAATGAAGCAACAGATTAAATCTGTCAGATTTTATACCAATTTCGAACACAATTCATATTGTTTGGTGTCAAAAACATTATGAAATACATTATTATTAAAGAAAAAAGTTTCTTTCAAATATTTTTAAATCTTCATAAATATCTCTACAATCAAAAATCTAAAACAAAATGCCTAACGTTATTCAACATTTTTTCAGAAAATGAAAAACAAAGATAAAATGTAAACGAAAAAAAGAAATATTGTGGACATCAGTGCGGAAAAGTACGTGTTACATCGGTAAGACTTTTTATTTTTATGGTGTTTAATTTAAATGGTGTTCGTAGCACAAACGCTGTAATCATCACACGATGAATGAAAAGCCGATATGCAACCCTGTAACAAAATCAAATTATGTTTATACATTTTTGATTTTATGTTTTGAGTAAAGTGATTGAAAGAGTAAAACTTTGGCATGTTGCGAGCTGTAGATGAAATTCAATCGTTTTCTTGTCATTCGCTTCTCTCGTTTTCTTACATAATAATATAGAATCATAATCGAATGTCACAAAGCTCATTTGATCACACTATCTAAAATAAAAACTTTTGCACGTCTATTGGGATATGCAATTCCGGTATGTTTTGAGAATTTTTTCATGACCTGTATACATATTTCGAGATTAAATTTAGTATGGAGAAAATGTATTGCACGAAATTATAACAATTTCGCCTAAGGAAATTTTGTGATTAATTTGGTTTTTGGAAACACTATTAATTTATATTGGTGACTAAATAAGATAAATCCTAGGGGGAAACCGCCCAGACATTATTCATAAAATGTGAAAAAAAAGTGAATAAAAGTTATGTTTATTGAAATATGTGTAATATTTGTTTAAATGTGGTCATATGTTTTTGAACGCCATCTTACGTGATACTTTTTTGATCGAATACTTTGACGTTATTGTCAACTACGCTGGGTTTAAAATCGATGGCTCAAAATTTGAAACAACTATCGATTGCATTTTAATATTCTTTTTTCTTTCAAATATTGAATTCACAGTTCAAAAACATCTATAGAATTTGAAAATCATTGAACATGACAGATGACATTTCTTTATCAACATCACATTTGACATTCGACTAGACATTTGACACTTGGTTTGTCTGAAAATGTCGGTATTATAGATTAGTTCTAGTACCTGGATCGTTGTATTTATTTTGAAATTTTTTTTTTCATTTTAAATATCGTAAAAAATATGCTCAAACTTATTTGATTTTTTAAAAACGTAAAAAATTCATGAAAATTTATTAATTTTTTGGTGATATTTTAAATAATGTGAATGACGTTTCTAGCGAAATTGCAGCCGCCATTTGAAATTTTGGTCAATATATGTGAAATATGTTATAAAATGTGTAATGATTTGTGATAATTTGTAATAAATAGTAGAATGCGTAAAAAATGGGTTCATATGTGTTAGATTTGACCGTGCGGTTTCCCCCTAGGATAAATCTAGAATTCGATTCATAATAATCTTTCATGAATAGCTCACATTTGTTTATTGACGTAACATCTACAGAGTATTTACTTTGTTTTTTTAAAGCAAATGTAGTTTTGAAATGTGACATGAATATTCTTTATTGGCATGTAATTGAAATAGTTTCCTGAGAACTGTTTCACCAATTTGTTTCATTTTTACTTTGCAAATGAATTTATGAGAATGATTTTTGTTTGATTTTAAACTATGGAACCAGTTCATTATTATTTTCAAATGGTCGTCGTGAAGAATAAGAGGTTATATATACATTCCATCTGAGAAAAATGTATATGTTAAAAAGTCTTCAACCAAAAACATTGTGTTATGTTTTGATAGGAAAACAAATAAGAAGAAGAGATAAACATGCAGAATGAGGTTTACGTTAAATAAAAATACCAAAATATATACTACACAATTCACATTCTGATCACCACAATCACGGGATGATTAAAAAAGACATTGGCAGTTTTAATAACATGAAAGATATGAGCCACAATCTGGAGAAAGTGAATTTTGCATCAGTGCAAAAAGTGCCAGTTGAAGAAATTTTAATCAGTAAAATGTCAAAGTTAATATTATTGGATTTTTAACAATATTCAATTATTATTTATATAAAACATTTCTTAAAGAGACGAAATTTGGCGAAACCTGAAAATTGACAAGCGTTGATACAAAGACATTTCTTTTCCCAAAGCACCAAGGAGCGGTGATGAAATTAATACTGCTTTTACTAACGAAAGTTTGATGACTAGAACATGGAAAAAATTTTAAAATTGTTAAACCGACAATTTTAATATTTTTTTCACTGATTTTCGAAATAACAACAATTTTTAGCACTTTTCAAGGGTTCCTATGAAAATTTAACATTTTCCCGGATTTTATAGAGATCGAAAAATAAAATAATCGAAAACTCATTTAAATGATTGATTCGTCTCGCACTAGTCTCTGGATGTGCTGCATTTATTTTTGTTCCTAACAGTATACCATCAACACTTTGCACAATGTTTACATTTTAATTGCAGGAAAAATTGATTTTTAGTCTTCTTTATATTCGTTCTGTAAGTCGACGACAGTGTGTTCGCTTGTTTGCATTGTTTAGTACTTAGTTGTGTCAAGACTATCGTGTTACAAACATACCAAAAGAGAAAAATAATCTCGTTTCCCGTGCCAAAGTGTTAATTGGCGACAGTAATTCATTTGATGTGCAGTCGCAATCGAATAGAGTCTCGATTATTTGCAAATATAGTTAGTGTAAATTCAAGGTGGATGAAATCCACTAATGAATAATAATCCACTAATATTACCTTGAAAAGAAGTTCTTGCAGCTGGGCTTCCTTTATTGAAATTACGTCAACCGAGTATGAAGCAATTCTTTTTGGAGCAACACAATGAAGTTTTACTCTGAGTGAAGACATTTTACAACAAAATTGATTTGATTTATGAAAAAACGTTGCAACGAATTAAAAAATACGTTGACAACAGCGAAATATATTTGATTGTGTATATTTGATTGTATATTTGAATGTTTTAGTTGGGAAATTGGACGGTGCTCCTTCTGAACCAATGCTGCTTAACACGATTTTTTCTAGAGAAAACAAACGACACAACCGTACAGCAAGGCATACTTAAAACATTGACAACGCTGTATTGTGCAGATATACCTTTTGAAAGGGTATGGCTCTTGTTGTCCGATCAAGCACCGTAAAAGCCGGGCGTTGATAAAAGGAATTATTTCCAAACCTAAAACATGTCGCTTGTTTGGTACATGGATTGAATGGAGTTTGTGGACTGATCAAATAAGAACACTTATGAATGAATGATTTTATCGCTGGCATGAAATCAGTCCTTTGCAAAGAACCTCGGAAAAAAAAATATTTTTTTAATATAATTCACCGTCACTAGAGGCGACACCAATATTGGTTGTCATTGAGGTGAAACTAAGTGTCAAACGTCATTAATAATAATATTGGGTTTTTGTTATATTAGTAAGAAATTCGGTTTGTTTGGAAAAAATATATAATTTTCTACTCGTATATGCACTGTATTTCAGTTAGAACTTGAATTAACGTTAAATGGAATTTTTTGGCATTTAGCACCAAAATGAGTGTAAAAAATCCTGTAGGATTTTTTGCAATTTATAGATAGTTCAATACTAAAAACAAATTGGCGCATTCATTTTAGTTGTCCATTGTGTATTGCAAACGTACACAAAGATTTCATCTCTGCTATGTCGGTTGGTAGAGTGCAACAAACGGATTATTCACAAACACGTAGAGTCATACACGCAGAAGCATACTTCTTAAATATATTTCTCCAGTACATATATTATTTCAATGAAAAAGAAACATTTTCAAGAATCCTGCTATGCGTGTACGTGCTATATTTTAAATTTGATTTTTGAACTGTCATCAATACACAATTTGACACAACACATACAAGTTTTTGTATTTGAATTTTAAACACTTCTACACAGATGCAAAACAAATGTTCAGGTTTCAATAACTACACACACACATACTTAAATCGTTACGATATTTTTTTGTGTGTAGTATTGAAATATCTATACATTGCAAAAAATCCTATAGGATTTTTTACATTCATTTTGGTGCTAAATGCAAAAAAATCCCATTTGACGTTAGTTCAAGTTCTAACTAAAATACAGTGTGAGATTGAGAGTAGAGTATGTTTCACTGACTTTGTATTCGATGAAGTAGAGTATGTTCACAAGCGCTCAACAAATAAAGAAATATTTTTTTAATTTTAATGAATATAAAAATATTGTCAAAGGCAAACTAGGCTACAAGAACAACAATTTTTGTGAAGGCACTTATTAATTTTTACTTGTCATTAAAGTGGAATTTCAAAAAAGATACAAGTGAAACATACTCTACTAAAGGTGTCAACGGACACGGACTGTCCGTTTAAAATTCATTTTTTTCTGATGGACAAAATTCTCAATGAAAATATTTCAGACAACTTAAGGACGGACGGACATCCGGAACCTTCTGAATCGGACGGACGGACGGACGGACGAGCAAAGTTCTGTCCGTTGACACCTTCATACTCTACTTTACCGCTATATTAGTCGAGAAAAAAAACATATTCAATAGAAAATTAGTCTTTGCGATATGATGCAAAAATAATTATTTTTAATTTGATTTCTGATTACATTAATTTTATGTTATTCAGCCACGATAGGTAATTGATAATCATTATTCCGTGGAAAATATTTAAAAATGAATAGTATTATACAATACTTTGAAGTGAGCGGACTATTTCAATTTGTATATATTGGATAAATTTTTATGCATATCATATTTTCGGACTATTGAAATGAAGAAGATAATATTATGGTTTTTTCTTGAATGAAAACTTTATTTGAAACTGAAATTGAAGTAAAAAAAATCTGTTAACATTTTATATGTATATGGGGCCATGATGCATACAGATTTCAAAATTCCATTAATCAATTGAATAGCTGGTGCAATTCAAACAAATTATACTTGAATCTGAAAAAATGTTTTGTCATGACATTTGCTAAAACCACAACGAGTACGCGTTTTGTTTACCATGGATGCTGGAAAACATGTATTTGAACGAGTGTATTTGCACAGAGATTTAGGTGTTCTTTTCGATTCAAAGCTCACATTTGTCAATCACATCGACATGATAGTAGCTAGTGCACAAGGAATGATGGGATTCATAAAGAGAACATTGAATGGAAAATTTTCGATTTATGCACTCAAATTATTGTATTGCTCATTAGTTAGATCAATATTGGAATATGCAAGCGTAGGGTGGTGTCCGTATCAACAACTACATATAGATAGAATCGAATCAATTCAAAAGAAATTTGTTTTGTGGTCACTTCAAGGATTTTTTCGAAGAAATGAGAATTTTGTTCTTCCACCGTATAAATTTAGATGTGATTTTTTGAATTTACAACAATTGTGGAGACGCAGAGTAAATTCATCCATTTTAATAATTTATGATTTGTTATTGGGTAAAATAAATTGTAATACGCTAAGAAATAGAATAGACTATACAAGATTACAATATAATGAAAACCAAAGGAACTTTAGAAATAATAATTTAATCAGATTAAGGTTGTATAGAACAGATTATGCCTACTATCAGCCAATTAATGAGGCATGTAGGAATTTTAATTTAGTAAGATTACAGTTTTTTAAATCTGAATCAAGGCAGATATTTAGAACTAATATAAGCAGGCTGGAAAATGAGCTATTTTTATAATTGACTATCATGACGTATAAATAAGAATTTTTGAATTAATTGTGAACACAATCGAATAGCACAGAGTTCCACTCCGAGGTCATTAGGGCTGGTGGATGGTTATTCGATCGGTTTTTGTGTACTACAGATGTTGAAAATTAATGTAATATAAGTATTCTAAATTTTAAATGATTATTCAGTCTGTTTTCAGACGGTGAAATAAATAAATAAATAAATATTCTTTCTTTCAATATATTTGATGACACAATAGAAAAATTAGGCCAGATTGTAAATAGATGCCAAAAATTCAATGCAACAAATGTAGCGTCAAATCCATCGGATAAATCCATATAATGTATAGCTTCTGTATCTTTGTAAACCCATTTCTATAAAAACCACATATGACTGAAATTTTATATTTAGAGGTTGGGATGATATTATTAATGATATGAAATTTTGTGTATACAGTGCGCTAACTAATTTTAGCCAAGCTCACATTTTTTGGAAAAAATCAAGTAAATTGAAAGATTTACTAGGGGGTAGACACCGATCAAAAATAAACAATCCATTACAAAATTAAGAATCTAATGAATCGCACAAATCACATGTAATCTCACTATAAAATAAAAAATTCAATGTGAAATTTGAATCTTACAAATCTTGTGAATCTTACGAATCACATGAACACAGGCGTACGCTGTTATGCGAGAAGATAACAAAAGAGAATCAAAAACAATAATCGAACATCTCTGTGTGAGTATTTTGTATAACTATACAACATTTCACTCTTCACTGTAAAATGTATATACTTGTATTTGTAGTTTACGTAACGGACCTATTTGGCGCTCATATACTAGTCAATCTAGTATACGTTGTCTCTGTGTAAAGGCTTGCAAATCATGAATTTGTACGAATCTGCGGATCATTACGAATCCGAGAATCTATAAGAATCATGCAAATTAATCTTCAAAACGTTAATTGATTCTCGTGTGTCTACCCCCTAGAAGATTTATTTCTGATTTTTATTCACTTTAATTATCAACAAATACATCACAAAAATTTTTAATCGAAATTATTTGGTTTTTTTGTTTTGTTTTTTTTTTTTTCGATTTTTTGCACTCAGAAAATGGGAACTAATTTTAGCCGAGCTCACAGTTTTTATAAAAAAAATTGCGAATAATATTTAGTAATGAGACGCGGGAGACTGTCAAACATCCTGTGGATGTTTTGCCAATCCGCCCCTGTGTCCGCCGTCAATTCTTGTTTTGTGTTGAACTGTCGACCTTCCTTATATACTTCTCGAGCTAAAATCGACCAGACATTCTCAATGATGTTGATATCTGGTGATTTGGACGGCCATTTGTCGAAAATCTTGATTCCACGCTGCTCAAAATATGCTGGAAAATGAGGACCAACAATCGTCTGGTATTGTATTGCATTCATTCTGTTGGATACAAATGATAGCGGCATCTTTTTCAAGTACCCAATAGCAGCCCACACCATCAGAAAACGACCGCCAGATTGGCACTTATTCGTCGGTTGACTGTTAGAGACCTTACTTATATGGTTGGAATATCGTAAGGATCAGTGAAAACCATTTTGAAAGCCTATTTGGGCCTCAAAAAGTAAAATGCTCAATTTTTTGGGAAAAAGGCGTCGCGTTGAAGTGTAGGAAACGATGCTTTCTGACTACCATTTTTACAACGCATTATTACCGGAGGTAGGATGGATCTATGCTTACGACTGAAATAACCGACCAATCGATTTAAATCGTGCCAAAGTCGCTCAAAAATCGAGGTCATGTTGACAGGTCAACAAGGAATAATATTTAAGAATTATACGTCGTTTGCGTGAAGCTATTCGCAAAAAGAGGCCAGAATTATGGGAAGATAATTCGTGGTTTTTGCACCAATACTTTTACGCATACAGAATTCTGTGTACGGAAAAGTAAAAATTAACAACCAAAATATACTAGATTTTTAAATCAATCGCGCTATCATTTTAAAAGTCTGGTCTGGTTTGTAATGGCAGCCCCTTAACAATTCTTCTCCAGCAAACCCTATCGAGAGCCTTCTCTTGAGTTTCCCCATTCTAATCATCTCCCTTTCGTTCAAATCGTTCTTAATCCAAATATCGCCTCCGCGGTCTACCTCTACCTCTCGGTGCATTCACTTACGCATTCAAAATTAACTTTGGTAAACGATACTCATTCATACGTTGTACATGCCCAAACCATCTTAATCTCGACTTTCTTGCTACCTCATCAACCGAATCCGCATTTAAATCCTCACGCACTTTCTCATTTCTAATTCTATTCTCCCATTGGTCCCTACGCGACACTCCCGAAATCATACGCAAAACATTCATATCAGCCACTTCCAAAACATGAATTAAATTGTTTGAGTCGACCCAGCTCTCGCTGCCATACGTGATAGTTGGGTCTGAAGATTGACCCATGAATCATCAACTTCGTTTCTTTACTCAACTCTCGCTTATTAAAAACATGTGACCTAAGTTGAGCAACACCTTCTTACCATTCACACTGCGGTGTTCAAATTCCTTATCCAGCTTGCCGTCTTCAGAGAAGATGCAGCCTAAATATTTCAATTGAGACACCTGCTCAAGCACACTCCCATTCAACAGACAATTCACTTGCTTCCGATTTTTCCCAATATGCATAACTTGTGTTTTTGAACTGCTAATAGTCATTCCAAAGTTCGTACAGGCCGTTCAAAAACACAAGTTATCCATTGAAAATTATTACATTTGGAGACTTTGGGACAATTGTTTAAATATGTCCCAAAATGTCCTAAAAATATCCCAAAATGTCCTAATAAAACCATCTCGGGCTCAAGACCTTTCCAAAGGTATACGCGGTTCTTGGATCGGTTGAGCGGTTCAGGAGATTACCGCGCACAAATATACAAACATTTTATATATATAGATTCTTTTATCTAGATTATTTATTGTTATCCCATATACGAGTTGAAAATTATATATTTTTTCCTCACAAATCGAATTTTATACTAATACAACACAAGCCCAACATCAACCAAATATAATCATATTGGTGTCGCCTCTAGTTTCGGTGAATTATATTAAAAAATACCACTGTCCAAAATATAATTAGCAAGGTTCTTTAGGTAAATTCCTGATTCATTGAGGAATCGCACATTTGAATGGTTTCATATTGTACAGATGTCCCATTAATACAGAAAGTATTATCATATCTTAATACATACTACTGACGAATGCTATATTAACTATTAAGTCTCATCATAATACGAGAGAAAAAACAATTGTGGCATATCAAATGAAAACTGCATTTCAAAGAAGGAAAAACTTGTTGATCGATTTCAAATCGAAAATTTAAATCTATATACAATCTGTTCAAAAATGCAAATGGCGTCTATTAACTTCAACAAATTAATACTTAATAGTTATCTTAATATGAGTATTAACATCGATGTTAATAGTTAATACTCATCTTAATACTCGTATTATGATTGGTCTTAAAAGTTAATAGCATCCTAACAAAATATCATTTTAATACAAATGTATAATATGAAATTTGGTTTCCAAATCCAATTCCATTGAAGAATTCCAATGTCGAATCTTCGACCAAAAGTGGCCGGCTGGCATGAGCTTGGACTACCCTGATTCATGTTATAATTTATTTTTGAAGAAGAACAGGAGAATCAGGCTTAAATTCAGGCTGTATTATAAAGTTAGAACAAAATATTCAAGAATTTTTTCATAGTCAATAACATATATATACAGCCAAAATGCTGATAGTCAGCATTTACAGAAAATCATAATAAACAAATAATAATACACACAGAGACAACAGTTGATGAAAACATATAAATAATGATGAGAAAAATGGTCATGATTATCATTCACCAATTAATGAAAATTCACTGCTTCAATTGTTATCTTGAATGAACCAAAATTCATGAATCTGACGTGGACTCACTCATATAGTACAATTTCGGTTTTCGTTCTTTTAAAAAAACGTATACTAGGCTTTTCAAAATTGAAGGTACTTTTTGAATGAAAACACATTTTTTCGGCAAAATTCTATTTTATTCTTCATCATAATCTCTTTTCAGTTCGATACACCGAGTCCAACGATTCTCCAACTTTTCTATGCCTTCCAAATAATACGATTTGTCGAGCTGGTGAAAATAGCTATCAGTTTCCCATTCAATCTTTTCAATTGATCCAAAACGCTTACCAGACAGCCATTTTTTGAGTTTCAGAAACAGGTAATAGTCGCTAGAGGCCAGATCTGGAGAATACGGTGGGTGAGAAAGCGATTCGTACCCCAGTTCATGTTTTTTTGCCTTTGCAATGTTTGTTGTTCAAATGGGGCCGTTTCGTTTTGATTTCATCATCCAATCGATCCAATAACGCTGCATAATATGCTCCTGTTATCGTTTTACCCTTTTCAAGGTAATCGATGAAGATTATGCCATGTGCATCCTAAAAAACACTGGCCATAACCTTAGCGGCCAATTGTTGCGTCTTTACCCACTTTGGTGTACTTTGGTAAAGCGGGACCCATCTTGCACAAAGCTTTCTTGCCCCTAATTTTTCATGCAAAATATTAAACACACACCCAGTTAAGTCAGCTATCTCACGCATTTTCAGTTTCGGGTGGTCCAATATTAATATCACGAATTTTTACAATCATTTCTGGTGTAGTCACCTCAATTGGCCGTCCTGGACTTGGTATTTTTTCTGTGCTCGTACGACCACACTTGAATCCAGTAAACCACTTGTGAACCATTTTATGAGACGGTGCAGAGTCCGAATAATACTTTCTGAGTGCAGTTTCGGTTTGTGCGATGCTTTTTCCACGCAAAAAATAGTGTTTAATCAACACACGGAATACACTTTTTTCCATTATAACAAAAATATTCGTAGGTTAGCTGCTTTCAAGCGCTTTAACCAAGGCTTGGCTGTAACTCGTAGACTACTGATTGGATTGCGCTCAAATTTTGATAGTAGAGGTTTGAAAGATTTTATTTCAAAAAATTATTATCGATCCCGATCACAAAAGTACCTTCATTTTTAAACAGCCTAGTATATCAAATAATTATCAAATTTCGTCCTATGATGATCGCCTAAAATCGTTGAATATGACTATTACGCTTATTTGTAAATATGCTAATATTATTAAACCCTTATTTATTGAATCTACCAATAGAAATGAATTTAAAAGAAAACTATTAGAAGTTCCTAGCAATATTCTCGATATTTTTTAATTTTTTAACTTTTAATTAAATATTTTTCAAGATCTCAATGTATTCAATATTATATTTAGCCAGTTATTGGCGGTGAAATAAATAAATAAAAGTCAAATGAAAGTAGAAGTCATATCTTTTCAACTAATGTTGTTATTTTGGTATTAATGTGTTGTCTTTTCAATAATTAATTTTATTGTTGTGTTATATATTTATACGTAGTAATACGTTTTTATATTTTAGAGCAATTGGATTTTTTTTCCTACCTACTGAAAACAAATTTTGCAGCACATAATGAAGATTAACAATACTTCAAATATGTTCTATATAACAACAGTGAAAATGTTAGTAAAAAAATTTGATATAATATTTTTCCAAATGATTGATGAACATTTATGTCGAGAAAAATACGAAGACGTGTGTTGAATCGAATATAAATTTTTGTTTGCAACCAATGATGTTCATTGAAAAAAAGAAGCTTACATATGCACATAAAGTCAAAGCTTTAAGCTTTGTCTTTAAACAACAACACGACAAAAATAATGATGGCGGCAAGTATGACTAAAAAAGAATAAATTACCAATGTGATAGATAATCGTCCCGTACATAAACTGAATTGTGACTTTTTTTCAGAAAATTGCATGTATATCCATGTTCCGATTGTATAAAAACAACTGAAATAGGCTACAGGCAGAGTTTGCTTTAGCCGGTTTGTTTGTATAATGATTTCAACACTGAACAGAGAACAGCATTTATATTTTTAGCCACCTATCTATAGTTATATTGTGTTTTGCATATGGAAATTATTTAGAGGTGAGTGAATTTTAATGTGACTAAAAATGTCACAGAATGCAAAAATGTTCTCTTTAATCTGAATTGCCTTCTGTGTCTTCTTGTGTGAATAATATTATGTGTAAAGTATTTTTCTTGCTAAAATCGAAACATTATAAATGTTATATATATATATATATTTATATAATAGCTATGAGTAAAATGAAAATATTATAAACTTCTTTCATCTAAAAATGTATGATCAGAAATTTGAAATAAACAATTTCTCACTTCCACTATCATTGCTACCAAACTATTTTAAATGAGAGTGCAATTAATTAGGGTTGCTATATTCTGTAATACAACAATCATTTAATCGATTATTTTACAAGAGAAAATCAATAAAGAATGATAGATAAATATTTAGCACAACACTTCTATGGGAAAACCCAAATATTGTTATAAATCAAAATGTATTAGTGTTTAAAAAAATGTATTAGATTAAGATTAAAACTAAATTGAAAGAGATATTTAGGCTCACTGCTACTAATAGATTAAGTGTCAACAATAAGTATTGATTTGCTGTAGTTGAAAAAAAACAAATGAATTTCTTGTTCATTCTTCCAAATAAATTGACTTTTAAATCAAATTTGAGAAAGACCGAAAAAAATTAGCAATGAATATTTTACGATAAGCCTGACTAAATTTTAGCATAGAAAAATATATATACGGGGTTTTTCATAAGACAGGGCTACTATTTAGGAGTATTAATATCCTATTTCTTCATTAGTAATAGAATAAGAGTATTAATATTATTTTTGACTCAATATTTCTAATATCACTTAGGATTGAATTCCATTTTTTCTTAACTCTATCATGTTCATCGAGTCCTATTCTATAAGGTAGAATGGGTTTTAGATCATTTTATCACTTTTCCGCACACAACATATTGTCGAATAACCATGTTCATAATTACGATATAATGAAAAATGTCTAAACTTATTGGGTATGCAAAAGAAATGTCGATTTAGATAACAGATGGCGTAACTAGCGTTGTGTGCATCGGAGCACACCGCGGCCATTTTCTTTTTTTTTGTCTGTCATTACGCTATAAATTTCAGTATATGTCATTTTGCTGAAGTGTAAACAACAAAGATTTTTTTTGCTTCAAAAATGTCGAAATTCGTGCCTGAATACAGATGTACTGTTATTAATATTTTAGCCGCTAAAATATCTAATAACAAAATATTTTTAATAAGAGGGACTTCTTATTAAAAAAATTTTAAAAAATTTTTAATAAGAGGATTTCTTATTGAAAAAATTTTTAAAAATTTTTAATACCAGGAACTTCTTATTGAATTAATAACATAATATTTTAGTTAATAACATATATTCGTTAAAAAATTAATAACATTTCTATTATTAATTAATAACAATTTTTGGTCTTTTTAATAACATCCACTATTATTAAAAATGTAATAATAATACTATTAGATATTTAATAACAAAAAATGTTATTAATATTTTAATAACATTGTTATTAAAAAATATTTTTTGACGCCATTTCCATCGTTTTTGTAACGGAATTATTTATTCCAAAAAAAAATCCAGTAGTTTCATTGTGACACACAAATTAGCAAGAAAGAACCCAAATTGATTGGAGTTTAATTTTTTTATTAACAAATTTCAATACACATTACATTCCATTTGTTTTTGTTCAGTTCAATAAAAAAAATAATTCATTTGCTTAATTTTCCATTTATACAGTCAGCGTCAAAAATAAAGGTACACCCTTTTGATATTCAGAAAACTCACAAAAATTTATATTTATTCTATTGAGTGCACTTCGTTCACTTTATGACTTAATAGCCTCTATTAAGAACCTCTCTTTTCAATAATCAAGTGTATTTTGACAACTATTCTGGGAGTTTCAAGCTGTTTGCTTCAGAAATTAGAAAATCACATTTTTCTAATCGTGCAAAAATAAAGGTACACTCTAATTATTTAGTCTTTCGAAGAATAATTTCCATTAATTTTGTACAAAATCTCATTCAGCAATTTTATTGATGCCAAATGCAATGTTAAAATGCATAAGTTTGTAATTTGGCACATCAGAGATTGTTGCTGATGTGCACATTTGATGAAAGAGCCATTTTGTTCATTTTTCGCGCCAAAAACATCTTGTGTGGATATTTTTTTCCATTGAAATCACCATCTTATGCCTTTATTTGCACTAGTAAATAACTTTGATAAACCAAACAATCAAATTCGATCACAAAATGAATACATTTTCAGCACAAATTTAAGAATTTCTTCGAAAAATTGATGGCTACACACCAGTCTAAGCGCTGTAATTTTTGCATAAGAAAAGATATTAGCATGGAATTAGTCGCGTAGAGTAGGTTTTGTAAGTTTTCACACTAATTTATGCAGTTTATGAATTCTACCATATCGTTGGAATTTGTTAGCCACCATTCTTTAAATATTTCAAATAAAATTGTACGCGATTGAATAATGATTTCCAACGAAGCATCGAATTTTTGAAAGATTTCGTTTCTAATTCATGCAATTTAGATTCAATCCACTAGAAATTAAATGATTCTAGCAATGCAAGTCAATTTTGAAGAAATCATTGCGATTTTTTCAAGTTTTTCGGTGCATATTGAACGATTACTATCACAGTGTGAATGATTATCCTTGAAATATCTAAAGAATGTTCTAATATATCTAATTTTTCGAAGAAATTCTTAAATTTGTGCTGAAAATGTATTCATTTTGTGATCGAATTTGATTGTTTGGTTTATCAAAGTTATTTACTAGTGCAAATAAAGGCATAAGATGGTGATTTCAATGGAGAAAATATCCACACAAGATGTTTTCGGCGCGAAAAATGAACAAAATGGCTCTTTCATCAAATGTGCACATCAGCAACACTCTTAGACTAAGAGCCACTGAACTAAGTATGTGTTATTTCTACTTTATGGATGATTATTGGTTTGAAAGTTATTTTAAAAATTACTTTAACCATAGAAAATAAAATTTTTTAAGTTTCTCACTTATTAAGGTGAAATCTGATTAATTGAAAACTTAATAAAGACAATAGTATTTTTTAATTATGCTTTACGTTTGATTTAGTTCGAATAACATAAACAAGTACATAAATTTCTTAAATTCCAAATATCTGCATGAAATGTTCAATACCGATCAAAATCTGATCGATTAAAACTGTTAAAAAAAAACATTAATTTTTCTTTTTGCTTTATGTATGAAATTCAAAATATATTATTTTTTATGTCCGATAAACTTACATTTTAAATATCTGCATCGAAACATTCATAATTACTAATATCTGAATTCTTATTCTTTCATACAAAATACTATGAAAACAAAACATAACCTCAAATTTCACAGTATTTTGTATGAAAAAATAAGAATTCAGATATCAATAATTATGAATGTTTCGATGCAGATATTTAAAATTTAAGTTTATTGGACATAAAAAATAATATATTTTACATTTCATACATAAAGCAAAAAGAAAAATTAATGTTTTTTTTTAACAATTTTAATCGATCAGATTTTGATCGTTATTGAACATTTCATGCAGATATTTGGAATGTTAGAAATTTACGTACTATTTTATGTTATTCGAACTAAATCAAACGTAAAGCTTAATTAAAAAATACTATAGTTTTTATTATGTTTTCAATTAATCAGATTTCACCTTAATAAGTGAAAAACTTAAAATATTTTATTTTCTACGGTTAAAGTAATTTTTAAAATAACTTTCAAACCAATTATCATCCATAAAGTAGAAATAACACATCCTTAGTTCAGTGGCTCTTAGTCTATCTCTAGTACACAAAGGACATAATAAGAAGTCCCCAAAAAATTAGGGACCCTATGTGTCCAATACACCATTCGAAAGGAAATTTCATGCCCTAAAATTACCTAGTTGGGTCCAAGGACTTACCTCCAACTCATTTCAAAAATATCAATCAATTACCTCAGCAACCTACCAATATTGAAAAAGGTCCTTAAATAAAAAAAATTTAAGGAGTCGGGATAGAGACCCAATTCCAAAAACAGTCCGAGGGATTAGCATTCTGGACCAGATCTCAAAAAATGCGCAATCAGGTTGAATTTTTTTTTTTGCTACACTGGTGTGTAGCCATCAATTTTTCGAAGAAATTCTTAAATTTGTGCTGAAAATGTATTCATTTTGTGATCGAATTTGATTGTTTGGTTTATCAAAGTTATTTACTAGTGCAAATAAAGGCATAAGATGGTGATTTCAATGGAAAAAAATATCCACACAAGATGTTTTTGGCGCGAAAAATGAACAAAATGGCTCTTTCATCAAATGTGCACATCAGCAACAATCTCTGATGTGCCAAATTACAAACTTATGCATTTTAACATTGCATTTGGCATCAATAAAATTGCTGAATGAGATTTTGTACAAAATTAATGGAAATTATTCTTCGAAAGACTAAATAATTAGAGTGTACCTTTATTTTTGCACGATTAGAAAAATGTGATTTTCTAATTTCTGAAGCAAACAGCTTGAAACTCCCAGAATAGTTGTCAAAATACACTTGATTATTGAAAAGAGAGGTTCTTAATAGAGGCTATTAAGTCATAAAGTGAACGAAGTGCACTCAATAGAATAAATATAAATTTTTGTGAGTTTTCTGAATATCAAAAGGGTGTACCTTTATTTTTGACGCTGACTGTATAAATGGAAAATTAAGCAAATGAATTATTTTTTTTATTGAACTGAACAAAAACAAATGGAATGTAATGTGTATTGAAATTTGTTAATAAAAAAATTAAACTCCAATCAATTTGGGTTCTTTCTTGCTAATTTGTGTGTCACAATGAAACTACTGGATTTTTTTTTGGAATAAATAATTCCGTTACAAAAACGATGGAAATGGCGTCAAAAAATATTTTTTAATAACAATGTTATTAAAATATTAATAACATTTTTTGTTATTAAATATCTAATAGTATTATTATTACATTTTTAATAATAGTGGATGTTATTAAAAAGACCAAAAATTGTTATTAATTAATAATAGAAATGTTATTAATTTTTTAACGAATATATGTTATTAACTAAAATATTATGTTATTAATTCAATAAGAAGTTCCTGTTATTAAAAATTTTTAAAAATTTTTTCAATAAGAAATCCTCTTATTAAAAATTTTTTAAAATTTTTTTAATAAGAAGTCCCTCTTATTAAAAAT
>JAQOWM010000625.1:0-39330 GCA_029041755.1 Resseliella maxima
TTTACTCAACTCTCGCTTATTAAAAACATGTGACCTAAGTTGAGCAACAACTTTATTACCATTCACTCTGCGATGTTCAAATTCCTTATCCAGCTTGCCATCTTCAGAAAAGATGCAGCCTAAATATTTGAATTGAGACACCTGCTCAAGCACACTCCCATTCAACAGACAATTCACTTGCTTCCGATTTTTCCCAATATGCATAACTTGTGTTTTTGAACTGCTAATGGTCATTCCAAAGTTCGTACAGGCCGCTTCTAAATCGCTAATACTGTTTTGTAGCTCCTGTTCTGAGCCGCCAAACAATACTAGATCATCTGCATATGCAAGGGCAGAGATAATATTTCCCCCCAAAACTACGTTACCCCTCAGATTAGCTGATTTAATCAATTTGTCCATATAAATTATAAATAAAGACGGGGAAATGGTACAGCCCTGTGCGAGACCAACTCGCACTTCAAACCATTCACTCAATTCACCATCCACTCTCACAGCGGCTTCACAGCATTTATACAAACTCTTAATTGCCCCCAGAAGAAAACCATTCACTCCGTATTCACACAAAACTGACCACAAAGAATGGAATATCAACGATGAAATAATCGAAATAAAAAGAAAACATTGACATTTAATTAACAATTTGTAGTTATTTTTCAAAAAGCCATACAAATATTTGAAATATTTTTTATGTGAATTGTTGCAATTCAATGTTCACTTTCAATTTATTTTTCAGAAAAAGCGGTGCAAGCATTGAGAGGTATTTTTGTTGATAGCGGCTATGGTATAACTCATGTAATTTCAATTGCTGAAGGCATTGGTTCATGCATAAAATAAATTTTAATTGCTGGACGAAAGTATTTTGCCTGATCGTGAACTTATTTCATTCCGCTAGAACAAAGCTTAGAAACGGCAAATTGATTAAAGAGCGTTATAGCTATATTTGCCCAGATATTGCCAAATATGATAACGAACCAAGCAAATGGATTCATATCAATATGAGGGCATCAATGCATTTACAAAGCGATCATTCAATGTGCATGTTGATTATGAATTATTTTTTAGTGAATTTTTCTTTCGCAAAATTATTTTGTTATGAAAGAAAATTGAAATTCTAGTCTAAATTGAAAAAAACACTAAATTTTCCTTTGATGAGAAAGAAACGTAAAAATTATTGATAAAAATGTGAATTTTTTTTATTGCTCCTTAGGTTCGGAGATTTTCTTCCATCCAGAGTTTTGGAATTTTTTTGGATCAGATTTCACAACACCAATCAATGAAATTGTTTATAATGTCATTCAAAATTGCCCAATTGATGTTCGTCGTCCTCTATACAATAATATCGTTTAAAGTGGCGGTTCAACAATGTTCAATGTTTTTGGTAAACATTTGGAGCGTGATATCAAGTAGGTGCTTTTATATCGAATTTTCTAACAAACCGATATAGGATTATTTTTTCTTTGTTTTTCATAGCCAAAGCCAATTTATGTTCAAGTAATTTCACATCACATGCAACGATACGCCGACTGGTTTGGTGGTAACATGCTGGCATCCACTGACAGTTTTTTTGTATTTAGTATGAAACTCAAAAAGCCATTTTTCTTTCTGTAAAGTGTGTACAAATACAATTTTCATATTTTTTTTTTTACATTTCTCTAGCCGGAATTCAAGTGCTTCACACAAAAGCTGCTCATGAAGAATATTGTCCAGGCATTTGCTGTCATAATCCAGTATTTGTAACAATGACATCTCAATCTCACTATTGTGTCGAGTAAATGTACTCAATAATTGTTCATTGAATTATATTTGTCTTTAAGCATTTAAAATTAGATCTTTTACACCTTGACGAATTGCATTAAAATTACTGTAAATTTTGAAATAAAAGTGATGACTGACCATTTTGTTTGATTTACCTTTCAATGTAAATAAAAATCTCTTGAAATCATATTTTATTAAATTATGTAACAATATCGAGTTGAAACATAAACATAATTTTTCTTTGATAATACTCAGCAATTGGAAAACATTTTTTTTATGAGTAACAATTTACTTAATATTGGTTGAAGTATAGATAATAATAAGATAAGAATAAAAGTGCACCTTGATAATGATAGAATTTGAAATTAGCAGCCAATTAAATAATTTTTGAAATATATTCTCTATTTTAAAACCACCCAAGAAAAATATTTTGATTTTATTGGACAATTTTGAACAGCCCTATCAATGAATTTTACTCTTGTTTTTGTTAGACATGATTTGAAAGGATATAATATTCACACGCATGGTTCTTGGCTTATATTATTTATATTATTGATTATCATCGGGGAGACTTTTTATTTGGTAATCATTTTGTAAATTATTTTCAAGCTTGAGAACGCTGTAACCTACAAAATGAAACCACCAAAAAAATATATCTGAGCTCAATCATACAACCAATAGGAATTCGCATTACTCGGAATATACTATATAATTATACAATGATATAATTGAACTAACGCCTTTTAACATAATGTGATGTATGGACAATGTCCATAGTGTTCAATTGTATTGCATGGCCATATAGATGATACCTTTGATTTTTCGGTTATTCTATTTTCGAATTTAATACAAATCAAGTATACTTTGTTTTTGAAAACTTTGCACACATTCATAATTCTGGCAAAATGTGTACAATTCAAATTAGTTTGCTTAGTGAAAATGGAGCGAGCCAATGAAAATAAACCATTAACCCCTGAAATGAAAGGTAAATTGATAACTTTACATGAAAGCGGTTTATCATATCGACAAATTGCTGATCAGCTCAATGTTCATGTAAGCGAAAATTCAGAATGAAAGAAAATATTCGTTGGAATGTAACATAAGTTGATATTTTTTCTTTTTTAAAGAAAAATACCGTTTCAAAATGGATCAACCGATACATAACTAATGGCACAGTGGATACCAATTACAAGTTTTGTCATCGGCCACGAAAAACTGATGCTTATATTGATTTGGATGTAGTTGAACGAGTTCGAGAGGAGCCATTCATCACAGTGAGCAGTCTAACTGGTGACTACGATATTTCGTATTCCACAATTCGACGTCGTCTTCATGAAAATGGTCTGTATCATTTTATACCAGCTTACCAAACTAGATTAACACCAGAACAAAAGGAAATTCGTGTTGAGTTTGCTGAAGAAAATTATGGCAGAGATTGGGATTTGGTCGTATTTTCGGACGAAAAAACATTCAAGTCATTCAATGACCGAGCACTTAGCCTTTGGCGGCCAAAATTTCAACGGTACAATTCGAAATACATTCAAGATCAACATAATACTGGTCGTATAACTTGTGGCGTTTGGGGTTATATAACGAAAGGCGGCGTTGGTGAAATTTGCGAAACAACACCACACTTGGCAAGTCCTGAATACACATCAATTCTGGAAAACGTGTATCTACCATCGATGCGCATTACTTATGGAGACAGCATTGAAGAATTTACATTTCAACAAGACAATGCTCGATTTCACACATCGTATTTTAGTCGTGCATGGTTTGCATCACATCCAGAAATTATACAAATGCAGTGGCCTGCAAAAAGCCCGGACTTGAGCCCCATTGAAAATGTTTGGGCGCAAATGGTTTGGATGTGGCCAAATGGTGGATTTGTGAATCGGCAGGAGATTTTTTTGGAAGCTCAAGAACGTTGGGAATTGCTTCGTGGCACGAATTACATCGACAATCTTTATGACTCAATGCAAAATCGCCTCAATGAAGTAATTCAATCTGGTGGAAATTGGTGTTCGTACTAAATATCACGCAAATCTTCTAAAAAGCCAAAGAAATTTTTTTTTTTATAAATAAAAGATTCAAAGGATTTTTATTCATATAAAAATTATTAAATAAAACCATAGTAAACATTTAATAACACTGGACTTTATTTCGAATAATTATTCTTCACTTCACATCTATTCAGTCATAGTCATACATTGTTTGTAAACAAACAAATGTCAGCTGGATTGAGCTTGAAATGTCACAAGTGAAATCTTTTGACAACAAATTATTTTTTTTTCTTCACCGATGGCATTGCTTTATTTCAATGATAAAAAATACAGATCCATTTTTAATTTTATATTTGGATAAAAATTTTCATATGATCAAAAAAAATATTTCATTGAAAAATATTAAAATATCAAAATATTACCCAATTTCATGAATTTTTGCTCTATCTATTTAACGCGGCGACATCTTTTGACAATATAACCGAAAAAAGTTTTTTTACCAAGCTTTGTTTCAAATACATTTTTTCATCATTTTTCAATATTAATTTTGTATTCGTTTGCATGCTTTTAAATTTGCAATTGTTCACGGAGTGAAAAATTAATTATCTTAAACTCTAATAGTGTGTTATGAAAGTATTTATGATTTATTTACCAAAACATATAGAGGAAAAATTGCTTTGAAAAAATTAGAACCTTCTCCGCTATCAAACTTTCCTATTTGAATGCGTTCCGAAATCTATTGAATCTGTTTGACAACACACATCTTAATGGAAACGAGTATACATACAAAAAACTGAGGAGGTATAGACATGAGTTGTTAAAGAGAATGCTATCAATAAATCATGATAATGATCTACACGAACCAAAAATCACACACATCTTGAATTTATCATTCTCCTTATTATTTAATTACAGTATATTACAATGACATATTTTAAAATAAAATTGTTAAAATAATGGCTTACCAATCGAATAAATATGGGGTACCATATTCGGTTTGGATTCGTAATCTATCATAATTTCTTCGGAATATAATCGGGTGTCCTTCATTGGATTTATGGTAATCAATTGATTGCCAGTATATGTCTTTGAAAATAAGAAAATTTTCTTTAATTATGTTTTGATAATATCATATATGATAAATTAGACCAGATTATTTCTTGGTTTTTCATGGATGTTAAACGTCAAATACATATATATGAAAATGAATTGTTAAATTTCCACGTAATTTAAACTACATTTTGTACCGAATAAATTAGAAATAAAATCATGTGCAATCTTGATCATCAATTATAAAAAATATTTTCCTTTAGGATCATCATTTAAAGACATGCTTTTATTTTAATTCACTCGTAGAATCTTCACAAAACTTACGAAAAAAACACCACGATAAAAACGACTTTTGAGATTTTTTATAACACTTGATTGTATATCATCACCATCATTGCTTATTACATTAACTGAAAGAAATAAATATTAACTAAAATTGATTTTTAATAAATTATTTTCTTTATAAATTTTACCATTATCATCACAGTCGTCCATTTTAAATGATTTTTGATTCACGTCGTGTTCTATAGTTGACATGTATGTATGGAATAACCGACATTTGTGTAAGCTATAGTCGACATTTGTGTAATATGTATAATATAAACGACACTTCTTGTCAAATGCACATCAATGTTGGATGTTGATTAAAGACAACTCTTTTGAGTAGCAATGATTTTGGCAAAGAGACTAATATCAAATATGATATTATCTGTATTCTGCATGTTGTAAAAATGTAAACATCAAATATTAGTAAATGGTCTTTATGTTGTTTGTTTTTTTTAATTTTATACAAGCAATGTATTCATCACGACCATTACTTATTGTATTAACTGAAATCAATTGTTAATAAAAGTTTTTTTTTTATACATTCTACCATTATGATCATAGTTACCCATTTTAAATCATTCACGTCATGTTCTATAGCCGATTCGTATGTATGGAATAACCGACATTTGTGTAAGCTATAGTCGACATTTGTTTAATATGTATAATATAAACGACACTTGTTCTCAAATGCACATTAATGTTGGATGTTGATTAAAGACAACTCTTTTTAGATTTTTCCTTTTTTAACTGTTTTATTTATTTTTTTCACTCTTCATTTTTTGTTACATATATAACAATGATTTTGGCAAAGAGACTAATATCAAATATGATATAATCTGTATTCTGCATGTTGTAGTAAATATTATTATTATTATTATTACTGCACCAAACAGCGTTTCTTCGCCAAAGGTGGTTTATTTAAATGATTTTTAAAAATATTTACAATTGATTTACATGAAATAGTTGATTCAATAATTGTATCGAATCAACAATCCATTGCCAATCCTAATGATTTGGAGCAAGTCTCTGTGATTGCTGAACTAAAATGTTAATAAAATGTGAAAGTCATGTTGTTGTTATTTCTTCATTTCATTGAAGCAGTTTTGATCTTAATTTTATTGTCCCAAAAGTATAATTAGTTGATTAGGAAGTATGACATTCGTTGTCTTGTTCTTGTTGGTTCTTCTCTTGTTTTTGTTGGTTCATGTCTTGTTCGTTGCCTTCTTCATTGCCTTGTTCTTTGCATTGTTCGTTGCGTTTGGTTGCTTTGATCGTTGTATTATAGATTGCTGATAAGTTTGGTGACTGTGTTGGAGGTGGTCTGTGATTAACAGGCGTAGAATGTATTATTTGTGGAAAATTTTGTTCATTTTCGATGAATGGGATGGACTCCCATTCCATCATATTTTCGCTTGCTTGACCGTCAACATCCATTGGAATCGGGCTGCTTTCTTGAAACATGATAGTCCATTCATCAATTGTATAAAAATCCTTAAATGTCGATTTTAAACTATCTAAAAACTTTATTCGATAGTTAGTTTTGTTTTTTTAGTTCTTTCTAGATTGAAGAATAGTAATTATTTCGAAAAATGAAAACCAAAAGTTGGAAAACCACAATTGTTTGCAAGCGAGAATCGTACGTTCTTTTCCATTTAAAATTTTGAACTGCATTCGCATATTTTACTCTTTTGAATTTGCGGTAGATATTTACGGATTTGATAACCGGTTTTATTTACCGGTTCATTTATAAACATTTCCTTCCAAATAGATGTTTGATTCATATTTAGATGAATTAAAGTATAACTCCATTGCTGTCATTTTATTAAATACTGTTAACCACAGTTAACGATTATTGCTGTCATATCTAACAAGATCATAGTTTCGAATACACAAGTATTTTGTAGTACAAACATTGGCAGTATTTGTTTGTTGACAAATATATATCAATGAGGCAAATTATGGTGATAGACAAAATTTAACGCCCTCTACAAACGTAAATGTGAAGATCACATAACATCAATAGATACTGTGTTCCAACTTTCTTAGTGAAGACACACACCGATATGATATTACATGTACATTTGAGTGCGATTGTAGATGGCGTTGAACTTGTGTGTGATTTAGTTTCACAATTGAAATTATATGTTAATTTGCCTCATTGTATATATCAAATGTTTTTCTGTGCCTGCTTTGAACGAAATTTATGATCAACAAATTGAAAATCCATTCAGATTAAAGCTTCAATATTTGGAATTAGAGGAGAGAAAGAACAAAACTAAACTTTCGAGAGGTTCTGCTTTCGATAAAAAATTTCATTTTTATTTAATAATCTGACTGAAATTATAAATATTTCTTTATTTAAAATTTGCAATCATCTATGCATTAGTTATTAGTGAAGTTACTGAAAGAAAATAAAACTATATTTTTTTTAAATTCTAAATTATATTATTGCATGTTAATAGCATGGTTAATAGTCTCCGTATGAATAGTCGTTTGAAATAAATTTAGCAATATTAAGAAGAAGCGATTCGTCATTCGAACGGTCGGATTGAATTCACGGCTTCTTTCGTTCGGATTCAACCTTTTGTTTTTTGACCATTTGACTGTTAAGAAGGCCAAGTTTGCGTTTGTTTAATGGACGAGTTGCAGCAATGATTTCTAAAAATGTAATGAAAGGATAATATAAAAATACAATGAAATCAAACAAACTAAAGATATAAATTAACCTTCTTTTGTTAATCTTTTTAATTTAATTGTAAATTCTCGGCAAACGTTTCCAGTCGCTGGTTGTTAATTAAATGAGTCGCCTTTTTTTGGTTTGCTGCCTCATTTCCTTCAATTTTAGTGCATGCTTGTCTGAACAATGTATCAAATGTATTTATATCTCCAAAACATTTTTCCATTGGGTATTTTTTCACGTCAAATCCAAAATATTCTCCGACTTTCACGTAACAAGTTTCCATTTCGTCTAATATCTTACCCTTGATATCATTTAATTTTGACAAAATGGATAATTCAAAACCAATAGCCTGTCCATTGATCGAGCCAGAATTCATAATATTGCCCATTGATAGAATTAAATTTAATATCTTATCGAATTTTTGGGACGATACGAACTCTTTACAGACAGCTTTTACTACTTCGATATCAGGAATGATATTCAATATCATATCCTTGAAATGTATTTTAAATTTAATACACTCTAAACGAGGTCCACTCGAGTCGCTCTATATCGCACAAATTTGTAAGAAATTGTTCGGCTTCACATACCTCAACATTGTCTTCTTTTAATTTTAAAAGTTTTTTAATTTGATATGGTTGTGGAAGGCATTTTATCAAACCGTCAATAAAATCAACATTAAGGGAGGTGTCATCGCAACGTAAAATGAACTCTTTGATCAAATGTGATGAATCTTTGTGTTGGACACGAAGCAATATTAACAAATTTTGTGCACTTCTTGCGTCAATAATTTTCAAACTAATATTGGATTTTGCAGGAAAAAATGGTCTCTTGCTTTTTGATGATTTTATCGGAAAATTTTCAGCCAATTCGACGGATAAATCTTTTGAAGTTTGCTCATGATTTTGACGCTTGGTCCACAAACAATCATTTGACAATTTCTGTGCATTAATTTTTGTCCAATTGACTTTCTTCATATTTGATTCAATGTTGAATTTTGATGCAATCAGAACCTATATTTAAGTGAAATTTTATGTTCAATATTATAATGCAAATTGTGCACAATGATATATATCATTAATGATATTTATTATAACACATGTATATTATTGTTATTATTTTTAAAAAACTGTAAAATTTAGATTAATAATTATTTAATCAATATTCAATATGTACACATTTATTTTCATTATTTATGTATTATTCTGTTCAATTTTTGCTAATTGATTAACATATTAAATTCTTCATTCCATACAGCGCCATCCATCGAAAGAATATGCCTAGTTAGAATTTTTTTCGAATGGGTACGCAGCGCTAAATGCTATGTTTTCAATTGCTCTTGTCATATCATGCCGATGAAAATGCTCGTTCATGCAAGAAATGTAAATACAACGAATCAAGTTAGCCGATATTTTTATATTGGTGCTATTCAATATAACGTGAAATGAATAATACAAAAATGTTTGAAGTAGCCATTTTGCATTTTATCATGATTTAAATGTGAAACCATTCAAATGATTATTTCAATTTTCTTGAATTTTGATCGCGAAAAATCATTTTTCCGAAATATTTTCTTTATTAAAATACTCCATTCGGTACGGCGAACACAATAAACTTTGTTGATTTCGTCCCCAAAAATCTGCATACACACTAGTAGACACCCATGAAACCAAATAACAAAAATGTGAATTTTATGAATTCTTTGATTTCTGTGAATTCCACCATTCGTGCGACATTTAAACTATTGATTGAGTATTATTTCACTGTGAAAGAATATCGAGGTTTACTTTTGATTTTTTCTTTAAATTTCATTGTAAAATATTTACAACAATGGAAAAAAAATGAAAAAAATTAACTTAAACTGCCGAATTTCCTTTGTTATCAAACATTCAAACATATTTTCGTTGTGAAATAGTTTTTACATATCATAATTTTAATTAAAACGTGCAAATGGATTGAAAAAATATTAGAAAAGATCTAAAAAAGATATGTGACAACAATTGCAATGTTTGATGACGAAGAAAATACGGCAATTTAAATTTGTTTTCTTAATAAAAAAAACCAAAAGTAAACCACGTAGAATTTGATTTTACTAGCATTGCAAAGCCAATGCTAGTAATTTGACATTTAGCTATGAATACAAAAAAGGCATAACAAATTTCCATTTTACAATGTTTGCCTTAATAATTGCGCGGTCGCTGTTTAATGAATAAATTAACACATTTATGAACATTTTGTGCACAATGAAAATACCAAGGGGAATTTATCAAAATAAATGTTAAATACATTAAAATACCTCAAATTTCAATGAATTTTCCAAATTCAAACCAAGTTTCAAACTTTTCTATTTTAAAGCGGATATATGGCATTTGAAATTGGATGAATTCTCCTTGGAAAATACGCATAGCAATCAAAATAATTGTTTACGTTTTTAATATAATATGTTCACATTTTCATTTACGGAAATAGTGCAAGCGATTTGTTACTTGATTTTGTGATACTTACAAATTTAAAATCTTTCATTTATATTTTCTGTTTTCTATCTTGCAGTAAAACAACGCTGTCAGACAGTACTACAGCTCTGCAGAGGAAAGAAGAAATGATGACGGAAATTCCCTTGGAATCAAAAATAATATGGGAAACCATAAAAAACTCTGGCTTGCACCGTGTAATTCTGTCGTTTACGCATATATGTACTGGCGAATGAACAACACAATGAAGCAACTCTATGATTGGCTCATTTGTGAAAAATTTGTCGGTTTTGAAATATTCAATCGAAACGAGCCTCACGCCCAAAAATGCTGGATTGTTTGCGTAAATAAATCGGCAAAAATTAAACTATAAAAAGACTGCAAAGTAACGTGCGGGTTGAAAATTGAGATAGAATATTTCGCGCAGATTGACTAAAATCGAATTGAAATTGATTGAGTTTGGCTAAAATTGATTATAATCGACTTTAATGAATCATTGATAAAACCCAATAAAACTGAATAAATTTGATTAAAATCGATTAAAATGTAATAAAATCGATTATAATTCTAATCAATTTTAGCCAAGTTTAGTCAATTTATCAGTGTTATTAATAAAAACATATTATAAAAACGTCTAATCATAGTTCTTTGGATTTCATAAACGTGTAATAAAGTTATCCAATATAAGAACAAATCCATCTAATAGAAAAACCAAAAGTAAACCAAATACTTTTGATCAATAATTTGAAACGAATAAAAATCCAAATCAAAATCAATATGCCAATGTGAATATATGTACACACTCATTCATTGAAATGTGTCAACTTACTCTCATTGTTGTACGTAGAACATATACAACTATATGTGTGACAACAGCAAATGAACAATGGAAAATCTACTACAGCAATGACAGTAATTTGACACATTCCAACGAATGTTGGACATTTTGCTGTATTTGCTGTAAACATATATTTTACAACACAAGACTGGAATTATTTCCAATTGGAAAATGAGTGTGTATGTATTTTCATAAATAATCAAATAAAAAATATAAACAGATAGAATCCAATACGTGAATAAGGCAGCAACGGCATCAACAGCACTGCTATGTGTTTTATAGGAACAACAGCTATGTGAGGAGGGTAGCAAGGGTGTGGACGTTACCACACAGCTGTTCTCCATATAAAATATACGAAAAGCAGAGCTGTTGATGTTAGTATTGCTAAAACGCAATAATAATAATAATACGCAGTTTGGAATCAAATATTTTCTTTTCAATGAATTTTCATGTTGAATATTTCATCACGAAATATGTTGAATATTTTTAACTGGAATTCCAATCAATTTCAATAAATCGACTTCTTCTTAGTCCCCGTTTGATCTCGAATATTACAGTTAAATATGCACATATTTCCTTCATAAAAACATTTCAAATTTAATCAGGTTTGATGTATTTTCTTACCATTTGTCAAAGGGGTGGAATGTTTTTTTTATGAGTTAGTAAATGTCTCTTCGTGTTTTTCGCATATTTGTACAGAATAATGTTATTTCGAAACTTATTTTTTTCATTTACTTCAGCTTAACTCAGAAGATAATTGGATATCAAAATTTTCATTCAACAAGTGATACTTACAAAGACCATAGAAAATTCTCCCTGTATGCTTGGCCACTCTTATTTTCCCGATAGATGGCGCAAATGAAAAAGTTTGTATTCTCAAAACTTTATTTATTTCTTTTCCTTGCAAGAGATAGCGCATGCATATACACATATTTTGGATATGTTTTGAAAAAAAAATTGAATTCGATAACTGTGATAAAAAAAAAACCAAAAATTATTCTGAACAAAATACGAGACAAAAAAAATATGAGTTTGTCTTTCTTAAAGTGCTTCTTAGTAAAAAAAAATGATACTTTATTGCATATACATTTCTGTATATGACATTCCAGAAACATAACCTTACATTGTCGGGAAAAAAACCAAGACAAAATAAATTATTCGAAAAACACTGAGCCATCATGATGATGGCTAATGAATAGTCGTTAAGATACTTTTGTTTATTTTTCAACATTGAATATCGATCGACAATTGATGTACTTTATGCGATTAAATTATTAAAGCGCGTCTATATTCATTTGATGATGTAATGCGAATTCCAACTTTTAATAACCCGAAATATGTGCTACTGTTGTTATCGTTGTTTTGTTTTTGGTTTTTGATGCTCTGTTCTATAGTGTCGATCACATTATAACAAATGAATGCATTCTAATAGATTGCGAAGGGTATCTATTAGGTTGTCGAATACATTATGATTGTTTATGATACCAAGGTACAAACGTGTTCGGCTTATACGACTAAAAAAAAGGATGTTGAATTAATTTTCATAAGATTGAAGAGAAATTTATGTTAACGTTTGATTTGTCAATTATGTAAAACTACAATTGTCACTTAAAGAATAAATTCTATTTAACACTCGTTCATATTATATAATTAGTAACCAATTGTTATTTTTTAATTTCTTGCAAATCTCAATGTAAATAGATTTTGAAACTAAATCAACTGACCAATATATATGTGAAATTTTCAACTGTAATTAATTTACGAATTTAATAATACAATAATCTTTTTTGTTGTTTTGTCATTAATAAAAGTGTGTTTTTTTAATGAACACATGAAATAATACCAAAAATATATGGTGAAAATGAATTGATACAATTTATCGCGAAGAAACAAAAATTTGAAAGGAAAAAAATGCAGAAAATTTAGCGCAAAGAATGTTGTTTAATGGTGATTTTAGACAACATTTTGAATCTGTTCACTTCTATTTCTTATTTAATTTTTTTTTTCACTTTAGTAACATAAGTTCAATACCAAAACACGTTTTCGATCATACGTTGAACAAACATTTCACATTTTGATAAAGCCAATTGCAAATTATTCAATTCATTTTCAAATCGGTTTTTCTTTTTCTTCTTCTTCTTTTTTCGTATGAATTTATCACAATATTTGCAATTTTTGTTTTGTTTCTGCTATAAATTTAAGCAAAACATTAAACAAATTCGAATGAATTAACAATTAATTGATTTTCTCATAATAATAAACATATTTTTAATTGTTGGGCGAATTCAATCAATAGAAATTCCATTGATTTGGATTGAAATCAAATAAATCGGAATAAGCATCATCATCATCATATGAATCATAGTTTTCGTAATCAAAATCATCATCATCTGAATCTGGAATTTTTGGAAGGAAAAAAAATGATGAGAAAATTTACATTTTTTCTTCGAAGAATTAATTTAAAAGAAAAAAATTCTAAATTGTTGGAAATAAAAATTGAAATTTCAAAACAAAATCAAATCGAATTTTTCTTGTGAAAATTCTTCATTTTTTTCTTTTTGTTTTGTTTTGTTTCAAATGAAAAAAAAACCAAAATGCATTTGGTGAAATAAAAAAAAAAAAAAAAAAAAAAAAAAAACACTTATCATAATCACTCTCTGTGCTAATTTCAGAAAATTCATCGCCAAATACATCGTACAAAAAGAATTCATTTGCTCGAATAATTTCCACATATTTTTTACATTCATCAAGAATTGATGGTGTTACTTTGGCAGTCATTTTGCTTAGACTAAGTGTAAGCCGTGTATCACGTTTTTGATAAATTGTCACCAAACTTTGGAAGAAATTATCATCAATTTCAACGCTTGAATTATTGATGTGCAGTGTTGAGCCAATGTTACAAATTGTACAACGCCAGTTGTATTCAATGTTTGACATTTTGAAATATAAAAATCCTCAAGTTTTGGTAAATTTTTTGCCAATTCAACCAAAAATCGATTGTGTACCCTTGGCATTGAGTATAATTTTAATGATGTTAATTTTTTACATTTTACAATTGCATCGATAAGACTATCATTAAGTAAACCATCGGATAAATGTAAAATTTAAATTTTCCCTTTGGCTGCCAATGATTCAATAAATGATGCAATCGAATACATGCTACAATTTAATTGTAATTCACGTAAATGCTCTAAACGTAATAATGCCATAATATTTTTTGCAAGCACATTTTCTTAAAATACGACGCTTCAGTTCAGTGTCCAACTGAACGACAACATGAAATAAGTAAATGTCAAAACATATAAACAAAAACACAAATTATTTTGAGTAATTTTATTTTCAATGTGTAGGCAAATAAATATGAAATAAAATGAAAAACACAATATTAAAAATTATAAACTGCATTATTATTGCCCGGCACGATGAACATCTTTTCTGTTTTTGTGTCTGAAATATATTTTGTGCATTTCCAAATTTTTTTGTTTGCTTATAAATAGGGACAACAAAATATGCTCTAAAAAAGTGTTGAAATATGCTCTTAACATTCTCTAAAAAAGTGCTGAAATATGCTCTTAAAATTCAAAAAATATTCCGTATCAAAACTGAAAATTTCAATTATGTTATTTAGAATACAACAAAAAATGTTGATTTTTTTTATTCATAGGAACATTCCGTTACAATAAAAAACATTTTATTTTAATTTCAATCATCAAGATTTTCATTTTCGGCGTTGCACTTAACGATAACATGATACTTTAAATTTTCAAAAATAAAATTCCGGCGATTGTCTCGAAATATTGCTTTGTATTGACTAAATACACGCTCCACTTCTGCAGATGACATTGGTGCAAATTTGTACGCTGATATTTCGTGTAAAGTGTAGTCCTTAAATTCTTCTAAACCTTTATTTGATGAATTGGTCTGACGCATCATTTCACAAAGTTTGGACAGTTTTTGAAAACCAGAGTTTTTACCAATAACAGAATTAAATTTCAAGAAGAATGTTTTATCATCGAGATCGTCCAGTTGATCACGAACATTGTTTATCAAATCGATAGAAGTTTTAATTGGAATACCACGTTTTTCTAATTTTTCAATTGTGATTGGCAAACCAGAAAAATTTGTTTTAATGTAAATCAAATTTGATCGTAGATTTGAATCTTTCAATGCTTGTTTGGCTTCAGGAATATGAATAGATTCACTGTCATCAAGTGAACTGATAACCTTTTCAATGATTTCAAAATTATCGGCATAGTAAATGGCCGCTTCGAGCCATGTTCCCCATCTAGTGAGTACAGGTGAAGGTGGTAAGGCAATTCCATTGGCATTTTCTCTGAACATGTCTTGCCTCGATGATGATTTTAAGAATATCATCTTAACAGCTGCTATTAAAGCATTAACTGATGGAAATTTTCCACGAATGGTTTCAGCAACACGTTGAAGCCCGTGTGCCAAACAAGTAATGTGTATCATTTTCGGGAATAATACCGATAAACCCAACATAGCTGCTTTCATATAAGGTGCAGCGTCAGTGATTGCAAGCAAAACTTTTTCGTATTGCAAACCTGCGAATTGTAAATAACTTGAATTATTTATTTTCGAAATATCAATTTTAACTAAATACCATTTGGATATAGCAACATTAGTGATTCAGTGAAAAATGCAGCCATAGATGATGAATTACATTTATCGATTGAAGCAATGTTGAGCAAATAACAACGATTTATTTCTTCGTCTTTTCCAAGGATACCAAAAACAAAATTCGCCACCTTTCTTTGCATTTTGTCAGTGGTTTCATCCACTGACACCCAAATGTAATTTTTTGCTGCAGCATTGCGCATACTTTCCAATGTGTCATTGTATATTTTAGGTAAGCATTTCCGAAGTGTTGATACACTTGGCATTTTTTGTTTATAGCCATCTTCTAGAAAATTTCTAAATTTTCTATTCGAAATTTTATGCAATGGAATGTCAGCTGTGAAATAAAATAATCCATTGAAAAACTTGAAATCAAGGTTAAATCGTGTTAAGTTTCACATTACCAGAAACAAGTGAGTAGTATAGAAATGTATGTTTCGTTCGCGTTTTTAAGTATTAGTGTACACGTACACACATATACGTGTATGTGTGAACACACACACACACACACACACACACACACACACACACTTTCATGGGCACATGCCTCTCTCTCTCTCTCTCTTCTCTTTGAACAGACCTGCTTACCATATCCTTTGTTGTTGTACGCTCAATGGTTGAGAAGAAGTTTCGAGTTCAAATTATATTTTAATTTTAAATAAAAACGCTTTTTGCTAGAGAGAATCGAACTCGAGACTGTTGTATTCCAAGACCATTGCTCTAACCACAGAGCTACATCGATCTTTACTAAATGTATGGAAAAAGTTATACAATATAAAAAAAACTTTCATTTCATTTAAATTTAATTGTGTGAAAAGCAATAAGTTTTTTCGTCACAAAATGGTGCTAGAAAGTACTGTGATATGGTAAGGAATTTAATCCAAAAAGTTAAAAATGGTAATGGTGTAAAAACATCGATTTAATCTGAAATAAAAAACAACAGTAACTTCCATTTTTATGATGTCCAAAAGCCAAATTGTCTGAAGCCTATATTCCATAAACAAATAAATATTAACTTTTGATTTAGCCATCAAACTATTAGAATTGTTTGTTTTTTTTTAGTGCAAGTCCATAAAATTTGATAATTTGAAAAATCTTCAAGTTTGGTACTTACGCAGTACCAAATTGAACGTATTGAATAAGAACAATTCCAGGCAGCGACAGCAACTTGATTACAATCAGCAATATTAGTCAGTGCTATACTTTCTTTTATTTTTATTTTCATTCATTCATTATACGTAATTTATTTTCGGACATATTTTTCATTCTAATAGCAGTGGGAGTTCATTCGAATGAAACAGAAATTAGTAGATTTCTGTCACAAATTTCAACAAATTACATTTTTCATTCACCAAAAAAGAAAAGAAAAAGAAAATAGTCGGGTATGAATTGGAAATCAAAGCTCAATGGAAATTTCAGCGAAGAGAATAATAAAAAAACTTCATTGGTTTTTTTAATGTGTGATAATTTATTTTGATATTCGTGCATTTTGTGATGTCGGTGGATTTAGTGCATATTCTGTGCAAATTGTTTTAGAAATGAGATTTCCGTTAAGTTCCATTACAGAAATGAGAGGAAAAAAGTTACATGAAAACATACAGCTATAACTTGTTCATCGCGTCGATTTTTGCCAAATGAACTATCGACAGCTGATCGACACCGTGCCTTGTAACTTTTTAATTGTGTGGTTAATCGCCTCTTTTCATTTTCCATTTCTGTCATACGATTTTAAAGCTCTTCAATTTTACGGTCACGTTCAAGGGCGCACTTTTTTTTTATCGGCTTCATCAACTAATTGTATCAAATCCTGACCTGTTTTTCCAGCATGTTTTTATGTACGTTTGGCAAGACTAAGTTTCTCATCGCGTTCAAAAAATCGATGAATAAAAAAACTTGATAGAAAACTCAAAAAATGTTGACCTTTATGATACATTTTCAGCGAACGCCTTCTTCGGTTAATGCTAATTTTCGCTTGAGCAAATCAGCTTGCAAATCATTTCGTTGAATTTGATCTTTCAACGAATGAACTTTCCGCTGTAAATTGTACATTGCTATTATTTCTTTTACCGGAATATCATGACATAATCGTTCACGTATCTATCTCCCTCTTATTTGTTATTACCAATGACAATGAAAGTTGTGATAAAAATTACATCGACCAAATAAAAAACAAATATGTATACAAAAGAATTAACCAACATAAATTGAGATGAATTGAAATTATGATACAGCTTCTGGTTTAGTTCAACATGCACAGGAAAAATTATTCAAACATTTATTTTATGTATTCTTTTTGAAGGCGGACAATGAAAACTGTCCAAAAACATAAAAAAGATATGTGTTTTCCATACAACAATAAAATAGATATGTAATTATTTGTCCATTGTACATGCGTTTTCAATTCTATTAGTTGACACCACAGCGTCAAATAATTTATACAACAAATCTTTTGTAAGCGGTGAATGTGCGAAACATATGAAAACAAGTGATGCATGCATTCGTTGCAAATGCAGTCATTTGCATCCACACAGACTAGCTTTGTGACAATGGCGCCTTTTTGCCTCCCCTGAAGCATTTACATCGCTTGCTTCGTATTCTGAACGCAAACGGTTGGCATTCATTTTTATTAGATGCAACAAATTTTACAACAATATGAAATAAGTCTTATTTACATATAGTAAATAGTCGTATTACAGAAAATAACTTTTTTCTTTTTCATTCTTTCTAAATTTGAGACGCCGATGAAACTGTACATTAATCACCTTTTGAAATCAATTAAATGCTTACCTCTTGAAATCACGCAAAATTTTGTTATGATTGCATGTGTCTTTTTATTTTCACAACCAAAAAAGTTCTTGCATTGTTTTTTCTTGTTATTCTTTGTTCTTTTTAACTACTTCAGCAAAATCGCAGCATAATCCAAATTCATATTAAATATTCCTTTTTCTATATTTTAAAAGATAAAAACACAAAAAAAAAAAATACAGTAACAATTATCACGGTTATTATTGTCCGTCATTTCTTGTTCACCTAATCCGATTAACCCGGAATGCCTGTGGAAGGGTAGAAAAAATGAGAAGAAAAAAGCATATCGTTGAGAAAGCAGAGAAAAATCGATTAAACCTAAAAATATTATTAGAAGCGTTTATTTTATCGAAATCGCTTTTTAGCGTTTTTTCACGTTTGTGATGCGTACAAAATAGCAAAAAGAAAAGTTCAAATGTGGTTCTTACTACACTTGATTAATCACAATTCGAATCCAATGTGTCATCAACAATAACAACAATGAAAGGTTTAGAACAAAAAATAGAAATACATTTGTGTTAGTGAAGAAAATGGTAATAAACGATATTAAATGTCAATCACGACCATCAAATATGTATTTCAATACTGGCAACACCATTTGTTTACATAACATTGTATGAATTGAATTCGCCTCGGCGATTATTCATCGTTATGTTATTTCGTTTTTTAACTATATTTTAAAGAAAAGAATAAATAACTTTTTGGATTAAATTCCTTACCATATCACAGTACTTTCCAGCACCATTTTGTGAAGAAAAAACTTATTGCTTTTCACACAATTAAATTTAAATGAAATGAAAGTTTTTTTTATATTGTATAACTTTTTCCATACATTTAGTAAAGATCGATGTAGCTCTGTGGTTAAAGCAATGGTCTTGGAATACAACAGTCTCGAGTTCGATTCTCTCTAGCAAAAAGCGTTTTTATTTAAAATTAAAATATAATTTGAACTCGAAACTTCTTCTCAACCATTGAGCGTACAACAACAAAGGATATGGTAAGCAGGTCTGTTCAAAGAGAGGAGAGAGAGAGAGAGAGAGAGAGAGAGCATGTGCCCATGAAAGTGTGTGTGTGTGTGTTCACACATACACGTATATGTGTGTACGTCTACACTAATACTTAAAAACGCGAACGAAACATACATTTCTATACTACTCAAGTGCATCACATAATCTAAATTCCAATGAAGATACAATGGTCTCTTTTTGTTCACTAACGTTTGATGCAAAATTTGTTAATAATTGTTTGTGATATTTTGATTGTTTTGAAGCCTTTCTGTTTTCGTGTTTCTGTCCTCGCAAGTGTTGAGTTACTTGTGATTTTTTTGCTGCTTCAATTGGAATTTCACATATTTTGCACATTAATAAACTTGAATCTGTTTCAAAAATCATGGGATACTCTCTGCAAATCGATTTAAAAAAATCACTTTTACTTCTTTTGTCTTTTGGCATTTTATTTTAGTTGATGTGTATAATAAAAATGCACAATTAATAAGTGTCTCCACTTAGACGAGAATTATAATGATATGAACTAACTGTAGCCAAGTTTCAGATCACAATAACGCGTTACGGTTTGGATGAATTCATCGTAAGTGCGAAATGAGAGAGAATTGTGGCTACTTTGATTTTGCTAGTGACAAGTAATAAGAATACAAATTTGTTTACAAAAACCGTATATGTTAGTCAATTCTCATACCAAAGCATTACTATTATATTGGATGATTAGACATTGATTAATAAATGTTTCTTTGAAAAATAACATAGCTATAGAGAGGAAAATAAACAGATAGATTGTTTTTTTAAATTTATAAACATATGTTTTCGAACACTTTCTTTACTGGTTTATTCAAATCAATGATTTGTACAAAATTCAAATGGAATATAGTATATATACAGGAGATTTGAAAAAAAAAAAATGCAGAAATATGCTCTTAAAACTTGAAAATGCCTAAAATATTCCCGGAATATATTCTTTATGCAATATGCTTTATTGTTATCCCTACTTATAAAATTGCATTTGACATGAGTATATTCATTTATAATATAACTAATCAAATAGTGTTTGTGATCGTTGTTGTGATACAATTCAAAATAGTTTTTGTAAAGTTCATCGAATTCCACGTTTCGCATAACATAATTTCTAATTTTATTTTTAAAATCGATTTCTGAATTGTTAATTAGTTGTTCTATTGCAACAGAGTAGCCTCACAAATATCGAATGTACTTTGACATGGAATATTGTTGCCGATACAGTTTTCATTTGCGTATTTATCATTCTCTCTAATCACTTTCTTACAATAAACACAACCGGCTGCTTTCAATAATCGATTTTCAATTTCACGTGCAACAAATGCAATCGGTGCATTTTGACATTCAGTATTGTGACTTTTGTTAAAATATACTATTGTGTTGATATCTTCTTCTGTTTCTACATCATACAAATGATCAGCAGCATGATTATCGGCTGTTTCACCCGAAGAAATGGTAAGTAAGTTTAACACAGTGGGAATAATAGAAGAAATGTTTGAATATTTTGATATTGAAATGTCACTTATCATTTGAATTCTTTTATAACTAGCTTTAAATTGTTGGACAGTTGGATTGTCGTTTGCTCCAAGGAATGAGCGAATTTTTGAGAATAACATTTCAACATGATCTTGACTGAATGTATATGTTGGAATCATATGCATGAATTCTTCTTCTTCCACCAACTCATTGTATATTGCCATAATTGATTCAATATTAATTAGGAAACCTAAAAAGCCGGTTTTTATCAAAGACGTCACGACAGGTACAATTCGACGATTTTTAATGCCTTTTACCTTTAATTCATAGAAATATTCTTTCGCTTGGTGGAGAAAATTGAATATTTCTTCTGCGTTAAAAAAGTTGATAGCGTTTTTGAAGGGATTTGATTGATTACATACTTTATGTGTGTTCACACAAATTAAGTGGAGGTGCATATTCCACTTTTTACGGTAGCTAAAGCAGAGCTACTTGAAAGTTACATACATTTGACTTCATTGGGTAGCTAAAGCTGAGCTACTCAAAATGAATGTTTGAGGTAGCTCCATTGACAGTATTATTAATATGTACGTAAGTGGAGCTACCTCAAACAATAGATTTGGGTAGCTCTGTTATAGCTACCACACAAAGTAGAATTTGCGCCTCCATTTAATTTGTGTGTTCATAACATCGAAAAGTTTATTGAAAATTCGCAATGCTTTAATTGTTGGTTTCGCATTTTATTATTATTATTATTACACTGTTGTAGTTTGAAAACTAGGCAGAGCTAAAATAGGTTTTTTTTACCTAATTTGGGTACGCTGAATTCAATGGTGATAACCATTTTTAAATCTGTCCAGATGACCTCGAACAAAATTTTCAAATCAAATATTCTTGGCTCAAGATGGTTTTTGCACCCTTTATGGCTGTGCATATCGTTGATTTTTCAACAAATTCTTATTGATTCGTACAGAAAACATATTTTTAAGCATGATATAATATATAACGGTCTTTTACAGCCCTTTACAGAGCAATTTAAACAATTATTTCTCTATTTTTTTGTATTTTTTTCGTTTTCTTTCGAGTTTTTTTTATCTTTTTGGTTAAAATAGTTTATGATTTCACTATATTAAGATTATAATTATATAACTATATATATAACTATATTAAGATTATAAATTACTGAATCGCTAGCTATAATTTACGAACAGTATTTTAATTTCCCGGTGATTCGAAATGTAAAATGGGCACCATCGATTACATGCACAACATGCATGAATGCATCACAAGATTGGAAAACCGGAAAGCGTCAATGCATGTCTTTTGGTGTGCCTATGCTATGGTCGGATCCTGCAATCCACGACCCTTCCAATTGTTATTTGTGTATGAACAAATTATCTGGTCCGAATAGAATTCCATCACGAAATCGTGCATACATTGGTGTACCATCAGCACAACTACCATTACCACACTCAGAAAATATTCCAATTCCGAAAAGCCCGAGCCCAACTGAACAGTACATTCCCCCAACATTTGAATCTGCTCCTGAGTCATCATACTCGCTATACCAGCCATCTAACGTAACGCCAACATGTAATCACATTGAAATTTCCCAAAATCGTTTGAATATAATTTCACGCGATCTGAGATTATCTCAAGTTCGTGAAATTATGCTTACTCAACACCTCAAAGCCTTGAATATTTTGGCGCCTGATGTTAAAATATACCATGCTCGTGGCCGTCAACGTGAGTTTATGAAATTTTTCGAACGAAATGAGGCAAATACATTTGCATATGGCAAATACATTTGCATATTGCAAAGACATTCTTGGACTGATGCTTGCAATGTTTGTTGAATATCAATATGATCCAAATGATTGGCGATTATTCATAGATTCATCAAAGAAAAGTTTACGAATAACACACGAAGCTCTGTACCAATTGCACTTAGTACTGAGACAATCGAGAACTATGAATCGTTGAAGAGAATTATCGATTCCATTAAATACGAAGAACATTCATGGAAAATATGTGCCGATTTGAAAGTGATTTCAATACTTCGGGGTCTTCAAACCGGCTACACAACGTATATGTGTTTTCTTTGTCAATGGAATTCGCGATATAACGATGGAAGTCAGTATCAAAAACGAGATTGGCCAGCCAGAGCAGCGCCTATAGTCGGTCGTCGCAACGTTAAGAATGTCGCACTGATTAGAGATGTAACGAAAATATTGTTACCACCGTTACACATAAAATTAGGCTTGGTGAAAAATTTCATCAAAGCATTAGTTAAACGACAAAATATTCGCGCATATTCTCAAGTGAAAGCCATTTTTCCTCGTTTAAGTGATGCAAAAATCAAAGAAGGTGAATATTTTTGTTGATTTTATTGGTTTTATTCTATGAATTATTAATTTTTTATCAAGTTGCTGCACAGCTTGAGCACTGGTACAGCGGGAAAAAATTAAATTCACTATTGGCCGATTTATGCTGGAATTTACAATCAAATGTTGATGCTGATGATGATGATAGCGATGAATGAAGAAAATGTTAATTTTTTGGCAAAATTGTTAAATTTCGCAAAAAAAAAAAAAATTCATTAAAATTCTTAATTCTCATGCATTAAATAATAATTCGTGTTTTATTCACTCATTTGAGCTTTGAATAGAAGTTATTATAGTGAAATCATAAACTATTTTAACCAAAAAGATAAAAAAAACTCGAAAGAAATCGAAAAAAATACAAAAAAATAGAGAAATAATTGTTTAAATTGCTCTGTAAAGGGCTGTAAAAGACAGTTATATATTATATTATGCTTTAAAATATGTTTTCTGTACGAATCAATAAGAATTTGTTGAAAAATCAACGATATGCACAGCCATAAAGGGTGCAAAAACCATCTTGAGCCAAGAATATTTGATTTGAAAATTTTGTTCGAGGTCATCTGGACAGATTTAAAAATGGTTATCACCATTGAATTCAGCGTACCCAAATTAGGTAAAAAAAACCTATTTTAGCTCTGCCTTGAAAAAAAAGTTTCAAAAACTACAACAGTGTTATTATTACTGCACCAAACAGCGTTGAAATAAGAGAGGTTAAAAAAAAAACCTTTGGTAAATGAAAGGATATCTTTATTTAAGAGAAAGAGAAAGGGTAAAATAATTAAAAGGGGAAAAATTATAACACACCGGGATATATAAGAAAAAAGGGAAAGAAAATAGAGAAATGAATAAACTTGTTTTACTTCAACAAAAGAAAAAAAAGAAAAAAAATTTATATGATAATTAATTTTTAAGATATTTAAATAAAAAAAAAAAAATTTTTTTTTTTAAAAAAAAAAAAATAAAAAAAAAAATTTTCGCCAAAGGTGGTTTATTTAAATGATTTTTAAAAATATTTACAATTGATTTACATAAAATAGTTGATTCAATAATTGTATCGAATCAACAATCCATTGCCAATACTAATGATTTCGGAGCAAGTCTCTGTGATTGCTGAACTACAAAAATGAATCGAAATGAGAAAACAAACAATTATTGGTTAATCTATTGGTTTCATAAATAATTCATTCAATCTTAAAAAAAAAGAAAAAAAAAAGAAAACAATATAGCCTTCTTAACTACTTCCGAACTGACATTAAAGTCTATTACAAATTCATTCAACAATTTATCATTATAGTACTTGTTAAAAGTTTCAATTAAAATATTCAAGGGCATATGTTTTTGATAGCCAGAGCTGTGAAAATCACTCATAGAGGGTGCGCACATCAATCAATATGCACGCACAGTCAGATGTGCACGCACTCAATTCTATATATTTCAGTTGTGCACGCACACTAATGCAAATATGTATCAGTCAAACGTCAAAGCAACGGATACTTTGTTCAACATTTTCAAACAAAAAAGTGAGTTTCGCTTCGTTAGCATTTTCCAACAATTAGGTTTATATGTATATATTTGAAACAAAAAAATAAATAAATAAATTGCTGAAATTTGCTTTTTTTGAGAAAAAAAAAACAAAAACAAGTGTTTTAACACATAAATATTCAACAAAATGGTGAAAACTTGGGTGGTCGTGAATTTGATCGAATGTGGACGAAATGTTGCAATACCTATGAAATTTGTTTATTCATTTCAACAGTTTGCAGCATATAATCGTGCCATTAATGGCAATCATGTTTACTTAATATTTTATTCGCAAAACCACACAAAGAATGCAAATTTTCGCTTGCCGACTCGAAAAGTTTTTTCAGAAACGGATGATGCATGTTATTATGCAAAATTGATGAAATGTTTCGGTAATTTAGAATGAAATTGACCTTAACCTCACATTACTGATCGATTGATTCGTTTTAAAATTTAGGTTCCGTAGAGGAAGCAAAACAATACATACAAAAACGACGCGTAATTCCACCGGTGGTGTACAACGAACGTAGATTGAAAGAAAAACCAGTACCATTGACTGTTGTACCTCAGTTAAATCAAAATATTTCCAATGCACTAGAAAATCCATTGGTTTCAGACACGCCATCAATTGTGCAAGAACGACGACAAATTCACACTTTGCATGCTCAAGTTGAACAAAACACATCACGATACACTCAACAAAATTCGTCTCAGTCTTTGCTTGCAACTGATTTACACACTATGCCAAATGTTACATCGATCACACGAAATTTGCCATTCACACAACAAAACCAAAGTCTTGTTTTGCGTAACATCACGAACACTCGATCATTGTTTCCTGAACAATTTACTCCAGCTGATTTTTTGGCATTTGGTATGAATTATTTTCAAATGTTCACACCCAACAATCCACGTCCAAATGATGTACGTGCAATTACTTCAACTGCAGAAATAAACAAAATTGTAGATAAATCTACAAATGGATCTACAAATGGATCTACAATTGAAATTGAAGTTGAAGAAAATTCCGCTCCTGTAAGGATTTGTTATTATATTTGAATATTATTCAAGTAAATTGTTGAAAGTTTTATATTTACAGGAAACTAAAATTGAGCTGAATTCTGATTCAGACGATGATGACGTGGTAATTATGACCCCATTGGATGAATGGGTAATGCACAAACCAAATGAGGCGAAATATGACACATTAACTGGTCTTATTCCGTTTGAAAATGAAGTAAGTTAAAGAGTATTTTTTTAATTTGATGAATTCAGAATATTTGTTTTTTTTTTCAGAACGGTGCTCGAAAGTTCACACTAAAAAACAAGAAGTACGTTTTGCCGAAAATTGCTGTCAATCACTTGAAGTCGTTTAACAACAATTCCGCATTCAAGAACAATATCGTTTATGATAAAATCTTCGTGAACACATTATTGGTGTCGTTTATCAACGTCGCAAAGCTCAAAAATTTTGAAACGGAAGAAGAGGCTATTCAACTCATTCGAGGTAATTTCTACCTAACATAAATAAAATATTGAAAATGGTATCCTTTCTTCACACAAAATGTGTTTCTTTACAGAACTCTATTCCATTCGTGTGCATGGAAGCGACGAACGGTTGGGCAAGTTTGACGAATATGTCAAGGAAAAATGCACTGAGCTCTCTGAAAAATATTAAGTCGACTCAATTCAAGTTCTATTGATAATGAAATAAAAGTTTTCGTTGAACATATTTTTCCATCAAAAATCATTATTTTAAGAAAAACATTTACCAAAGTCAGTCAAGGAATGTTGATACATATTCCAAATCCTTATAATTTAAAAAAAAAAAAATAACTTGGTATATATTTTATTCATTTTATTCATGTTATTCTTAAATAAAAAGATCTCTTTTCATTCAATGTAATTGATGAAAAAAAATAAAACCAACTAAAACAAATATTATAAAATAAATATTTTTTCAGTTGACTTTAAGAGTTTATGTTGGTTGATTTCAAAATAATAAATCATATAATAAATAAAAGATAAATTCAGTTTCTTCCTTTTTGAATAAATTTATAAACGAAAATTTTATTTCGCTAAAATAGCATGATTTTCATCATATGAATTTTAAATTCAGAATTAGCAATGATTTTTTTCATTTTCTTCTTTTCTATAACGAAAAAATTTTTACTGGAATGTTTATATATATTTTTTTTCACTCAAATTCAATAAACCTATTAGTAACTGATAATTTATCACATTTATTATTGCTTTTTTAATATTGCTTCATTTAAAAGAATATATTATTAGAATTAGGTTTAATAGAATGACAGAGTTTCGAGATCATTTTCTTTCTTTTTTTTTTTTTTTTGAAATTTGAATAGGGAATTTTTAATGTTTTGGATCGGTAATTTTATCAATTTGTTTTCGCTTTTGTTCATAAAATAAATCTTTGTTGAGTCGTAAGGTCAAAACGTTTTTCACGTTTTCTGCCTTAAGCGATGTTCGTCGAGAATTTCTAATGTAAGAAAATGAAGAGAAATTTCTTTCTTCGAAACACTGACCAGCTGGTGCCGCATGCACAACACATGCTAGTTCATAAATTAATGGAAATTCATTTTTATTTTTTTTCCAGAAATCCATAACACCTGCTTTGCAGTCAACATGTTTGATAGAATCATACAGTGTAAACGACAACATCAAGTTGCTTGTGTCCACTTCGTTCACCGGATATAACTCACTTTCTTGAGTGGCAATTTCCTCATTTAGTTCATCCAATGTATTGTTGACTTGATCAGTTACTTCAATTTCTTCTGGTTTTTGTAATTGTTGAATACGAGTGTAAAGTTTTTTGAGATGTAAAATTGCCGTTTCCTTTTGTATTATATTGAGTTTCGATTTCACTCTCGGATCAAGGTAGATTGCTGCATACATATTTGGTGTGTCAAATAGCTCAGCCTTACGACTTTCTAAAGCTTTATTTAGCTCACTTGCGAGATTTGTAGAAGTGCTTCCCATCATAATTCTATTCAAATTTCGTTCAATACGAAGCCAACTTATGTAAAAATCGGCTAAGCCATAGCCTATGCGTTGCATGTCCTTCGTTGCTATGTATACCGGTTTCAACACTTGAAGAATTTCGTTGGCAGTATTCCAAAAGTGTTCAGTGGTTTCAAATTTATAACCAAATTCGGTGTCGGTAGCCAATTCACATATTACAGAATTAAGCTTCAAAAATCCTTCGAGCTGAAATGTACGATAATAAACATTTTGTAAAAATGAATATGATATATATATTTTTTTCGATTAATTGTCAAAATCTAAGTATGTCTCACCATTTCGTAATCCGAATTCCATCTTGTCTCAACATGGAGCCGTGGAAGAATACAGTTTGGTGCTAATTTTCGAAACTTGATGTTCACTACAGTCGTCCGTAAAGTTATCATCATTTCTCTTACGGCTGATACAATTTCTTTTGCGTCTGAGTTGTTCAAGGCAGCATTGACAGCGAGCTGTGTCGTATGCGCACAACAATGAATTTTTTGAATTGGAGATAGAAAATTAATTCTCCGTGCCAAACTTTGTGTCATTTCGTTGACCAATTCAACATATCGGTTATCGTTATTCAACTCGTTATATATTTCGATTTGATTTTCCAAATTCATGTCAATTTCATTGTCACTATCACTAAGGGATTCATAAAAACCATGACAATTTATTTCGCTTGCAATCTCAAGTTCATTCTCTTGTTCATTTTCAATCTGCTCCAGTTCATTGTAAGCGTGTGCAGAAAGGTTCTGTACTGTGGAATCCATATTTTTTGCTTTGTCGGTTGTACCTGAATAAATTTGTTTCAAGAAGATTCCATACTCTTTGAACAAATTTTCCACCACATCTGCCAAATACGGACCACGATGGCGTTCCTTCAATTGAATCATGCCGAGTGAACGCGCTACGACTTTATCGTTAATCATTGTTGTTATACTTACACCAAGTACAGAAAATGTCCTCTTTGTGCAAATATCAAACATGATACTTATCATCCTATTCTTGCACTCGACGCTGATTTGGTTTTGTACATCTTTACAGAGCGCTGTAATTTTATCTGAAATCATGTAACGGCTGATTGTCACTTTGTAGCCATTTTGTTCCAATTCTTTCAGTTGCGGTCTTAAAATACCTTTCATAGCTGACGCATTCAAAATAGAGAATGGGTATCCATTGACTGTTATCAATTCAATAACATTAAACATGAGTTCACAAACAGCAATTTCCATTTTTTGTTTGTGATTAAGTTCTTCGGGAAATAGCTCGTTGAAAAAAGATCGATGCTTAGTTTCGAAGTGTCTTTTTAAGTAATACAGTTGCCAACGAGCAACCGTTCCATTGCAATCACGTACAATGCAATGAACTTTCTGTGTGTCTTGATTCACTGCAAAATATGTGCTTAATATATCAAACACTTTTTGATCGTGCACATTCAATTTTAATTTTTTAGATAGTTTTAGAGTTTTTCTAGGAACTACTGAGTCAGTTTCAGATTCAGAAGACATTTTATTTTAATTTATTAAATACTTTTTATTAAAAAAAATAGATTTAAGCTCATTTGAAATTGTTGATCAAATATGTTCGTGCAATCGCAGTATACTAAGAATTCAGTTTTGACGTTTGACAACTGATATGTAGATTATGTATTTACATTAGTGTGCGCGCACTAACGAAATATACAGAGTTGAGTGCGTGCACATCTGACTGTGCGTGCATATTGACTGCTGTGCGCACCCTCTATGAGTGATTTTCACAGCTCTGCTCCCGAATGTTAACGCCAGCTCAATGTTTGTATTGAAAACGGAATTATGTGCAAATGTCGTCGCATTCCTAGCAAAGATGCCGATAAAAATCTAAAGATGGCGTTAGCATTCGGGAAGTTAGAAACTGATTTGTACTACACCCGTGTTTTAGCTGATTTTGAGATAAATGTTGAAGATATGGAGGTTGTTGTGAATGATTAGGACGCTGCCAATCAACATGCTGTTGATGCCTTTGGAAGGAATATTGTTGTTGTTGTATATGATCATTATTCATATTTTTGCAGTTGGAACGACGATTATTTCGAACATTGTTATAAAATTTCCGATGAAAATTAACAAAACGATTGCGTTTATGATTTGAAATAAAATGACCACGATTATTCTGGTTATTATTATTTTTACCAATTTTTTGTCCTGTTTTATAATTCCTATTACTTTTTCGCACACAACATGTTGTGCGTAAAAGTATTGTAATCGGTCAAAAAACTAAGAACACCCAAAAATATTTTTTCTCGGCATTTTGAACCTCGGAGCACACCAAAAACCAGTTTTTAGAGCGTCGTAATATGAAAGAGTGGTAGCCTGTACGCTGTACTAAAAAATTTGTTAACACGATACTATCGTGACGATAGCTCATTCTCAACGAGCCCAAAAAAAAAAATCTGATGATGCAGAATTGTTAGGATAGTTCAGGAATAGAAACCATTAAACGGATGTAAGATATCTTGTTTCTATCTTTCATTATAAAAGGCTTTACCGAGAAATCAGGTTCCCAGATCTCTGGATTGGAAATTATCCTTGAACATTCTTCCATTAAAGTTAACATTTTGCAAGAAACAAATTTGCCTGCATTTTTACTTCGTTTGTGAAAATTCAACATCTCAACAAAAGATGACTTTTCAAGTGATTTGGTTCTCTCAATTTTTCTTTACAACATTAGGTTTGGTACCAAATCTAAACCTTGACATATGAATCATGTAGACTCCATTGAATGGTTTTGGTACAATATTCAAGCTCTTCAAAACCTTAAGCCGAGACGAAATATTCTTGAATAACATTGGATCATCCATGATATTATTCTGATTTTCAGAATGATCAATAATCGGATCTCTTCCATCAGCAAAATTTACTGGATCCTCATCAATTTAATCACTACACATGTCATGAAATTTTTCCATATTCTATTCAGAATCATTTTTCCTTTCTTTATTCATTCTATTATCACAAATCTCACATGACACTGCAAATGTGAGATTTGTGTTCATTGAAAATGTAATAGAAGAACTTTAAATTCTCATCATTTCCACTATTTAGATTCACAATTCTCCAAGATCCATCTTCAAATTTATTCGCCAATCCAAAATATTCAAGCAGTTTTTTGGTTTTTTCCACAGGATCATCATAAACGAACCATTTGAAACATTTTTAAATATGGAGTACAACAGCAATTATACATCAAAAGTGAATTATCCAATGTCGATCCAAGCGAAATGTCCATTGCACAATGAGTATCAACCAAATAGCTTTCCACTGAATAATTTGGAAATTGGTGTTCTATTTAATGCGAATAATGATTTCATTGATTTGGACAAATATCAGTTCAACGTAAATGAAAGCTTCGATTCAATTATCGATGATGAAATGGCAACAAACAACCCCTCGGGCAATAGTACTCCTGGATCGAGTTCGGCATCGGAATATGGACATACTCAACAAATTATGAATCCGTTGAACAATTTTCCGGCTCCTTCACAGGTAAATTTCATTTTGGTTCTATAAACAATTGGTTGGATTATTGGTATTTTTTTTTAATATAATGGCTTCCAAAAAAAGGGAAATAGGAATACTGCCATAAAAATAGTAATGTCAATCAAAACATTTTTGTTTGTACCAAAAAAAATACCAGAACCGATTTACGCAAAAAATTATTGTAGTTTTTTTATTTTAATTTCTTGAATTTCTTTTTATTGGTTTTATTTTTCTTATTTATTTAATTTCAGCAATGTTGCATTTTTGTAAATTACAATCGGAAGCACAACCAGAAACCAACGAATGAACTAGTGAAACTTGGTAAAGGTGGACGTCAAAAGCGTTTTCGCACAATTTTCAAAAGTAAACAAATATATGAACTGGAAAAATTGTATAAGAATAGTCATTTCTTGAAAGGCGCAGAACGAGCCGAAGCCGCAAAAAAAATGGATCTAAATGAGCGCCAAGTAAAATTATGGTTCCAGAATCGGCGCATGAAGGAGAAAAAAGCTAGAAAAAAAAGTTCATCGGATTCTTCAACAAATTCAGAGGAATCGTCGCCAAATCAACATACGGATTCAGTGGCATCACCAAATCAAGAGAAAACTACGATCATCATCGACAATGAATGGGTAAAAAAATTCATCGACGAATGCATTATGTACGATCCTGATGGTAATTGAACAGAATCTCCTGATACATCATCCAAATATAAATGAATATAATAGAAAATAAAAGATTGTTTGCGAACAGTAGAAGTCAAACAAGTTCCATTTTATACATTCCAGTTTGAAAACATTTTATTGTCATTTCATTACTTTTTTTAACACATGTAAATGTATCTAAACTTATTAAAAATAAAGAAAAAATCAAACAAAAAATATTTCTTCTAGTTTAAAGGAGGTCGCGAAATTCGATATTTTTAGAAAAATATTTTCAACAATAGATGACTCCACTAATAGATAATTTTTTAGCATTCCACAATCCATTAATGAAAATTGTTGCGTATGTCTGTGAAAATTGTCTACTATTACCGATTAAATTTTTTAAGAGAAAAAAAAACTGTCTGCAAAAGATCTAAGAATGATATTGAGAGACACATATAGTGCTGCACCCACTATGAAATAATAGAAAATTTGCATAAAAAATAAATTTGGCTTTTCTTTTTTTTTTCGTGAATATTTTTATTTTTTGTATTTTTTTTTTTCAAAGATTGGGAGCTTCTCGAACTCGGGCCCTGAGAACGTTTTGACGTATGAACACTATCTATGTTGTTTACAGTAATTTGAGAAATTCAAATTGAAAAAAATGAAATTGAACCGCGAAAATGTGACAAATGAAACTTACCAGTATTAGAAATATTTACGATATTTATTTTTATTTTCTTTTATTATTTACTCCCTATAGGTAAAGTCTATCTGTATGTGTGAAAGAAAAACAACAATTATTACATGAATATAAAAGGTTGTACAAAAAAAAAACAAAAAAACAGAATTTATGCTTACGATTGCATTGACGGTGACTGGTCCGTATGATATGATTTCTAAATTATTTACGTATTCAATTATATTCGAAAATGCTAAAATGTCGAAAACTGTTTCTGAACAACTATTAATAAATTTCATTGTAGTATATATTTGCGTTGAATTTTCATGAAAACAACGTTTTAACAAATTCTGGAGATTTTTTTCATTCGAATTTTTCATCAAATATATTTCAAGTAATAGTTCATTTGGTGTGGTTGTAACAATTAAATCTTTTGAAAAAAATAAAAACAATTCGTTTTCTCCAATAACATAGCTTATTTTTGCGTTTTCAAAATGTTTCAACAAATGTTTGTTAAAATCATATATTGCTTGGGTTTTAAAACGTAAACGTCCATGAATACCATGGAAAAAATAAGTTAGATTTTCTAATTTCGGAAAAATGGAGAAAACCGAACATATGTGGTCATGAATACGGGACTCATTTTGGATCATTCTCAAGCCCAATGAATTGAGATGAGGTAAACAGTTTGAAATTGTATTCATTTGTGTAAATATATCTGAACTTGTTAATATTATTAATGTTGTGAGTTGATTAAATGAACAAATTTTACGTATTAACAAAATAGGCATTTCATCGCAATTTAATTTTATGTATTTCAAATTTTTGCATTTCGTCGGCATAATTCATATATAAAATCAATGTTTCCAACGAATCCAACGTTATTCGTAACCGAGGTGTGTGAAAAAGTTTGTAGCTTTTCTTTAAATGCAAATACCTTAAACATTTCCATTGGTTTAACATTCTCGACAAATCTATATCATTTTCAATAAACGTAAGTTTTTCTACTTCGAGATTATTTGCAATAAGATCGATCAATTCATTTTCGTTTGCCAAAAATGAACGAATAAGGGAAATGTTTCTTAAACCTTTTAAATTCATGATTTTCGGAACTTTAAACAGATCAATATCCGTCAAATTACAACATTTCTCCTCAATTAAACCTATTACATCCTCTCTTGTATTGGGCATATGTTCAATCTTTAATTTCGATATTTTTCGACCATACTTTGTTAATACAACTTTATGGATTCCATAATTTTCATTGTAATTAATACAATATGGTTTAATTGAATATTTGCGTGCAAAAACATTTTCAATAATTGTTTCAAACTCTTTGCAAACATGAGATACCTTCAACAAATCTTTATTTTCCAACCTCATGAGAACATTTTCCAAAATTCCCCTTGGTAATTGCAATATTTGTTGTAATCGTTCAATTGAATTGGTTTTTCCATGGTTATCTATATATATAAAATATAATCTAAAATTTAAAAAAAAAAAAAAAACTATAGATTAATATTCGTAATTCATAGTGAATTCATTTGATTTTAAATCACTCCCTGCTCACTAATATTTTAACAAACGTTTTACCCAACGATATAATAGGATATTTCTTTAAAAATTAAAGAAATTAAAAATATTTCAACTGACTATTTGTCTTGAAAAGTATTGAATTTTTTGCTTTATTATTTATTTAACGATTTTTTGTGACTTGTTGATACCAAAGCATAAGTTTGACTAAAATCAGTTAACTTAGAACATCCGCTCATTTGCATTTTAAAATGTCGGAAAACTAATTAGTGAACAAAATGTTGACATTTTTGTGACGAATTAGTTTCCATTGTTGAAAGAGGTCATCTTGCACATGATTCATTTCACATGTGCTTGCAAGTGGTGCATGTGTGTGTAATGTGCATATGAATTCGCATGTAAATTTTTTCGCCTTCTTTTTTTTTAGCAAATCTGCATAAGGAATACAAAAGTGTAAACGGAGCATATTGTATTAAGTTCTCTTCATGATTAATCTGAATGAATGGGTGACCTGTGTTTGATTTAAACTTAAGTTTTCAATTTTCAAATAACAATTTATTTATAAAACAATAATAAATTTATTTCTAATAAATTAATTTTTAGAAATAACTTTTCATAATTTGAGAAATAAAAGATCATTTAAATTATTGATTGACAGCCAGCGCCAACTAGTTATTGAATTCGCACTAAAGGTGCGTTTTCCTAGGCCAACGATTAACAACGATTAAGATCGTCAACGATTGTAAATGTATGAAATCGTTGTTAATCGTTGGCCTAGGAGAATGCACCTTAACATGGCATCAATGTGATTTCATTTGGGTTGTTTTCTATGTGCCAATGTGAAGCTGGCGATTGGTACATGGTAATGCATTATCATCTCATCATTTTTTGACCACAAATGGCATTTTAACCATCCACCATTCTCAATATTCGCCTATTTTGGTCCGGCGCCATTTTTATTTATTCACCAAATTGCATTTGCCGATGAAAGGAAAACGCTACGACAGCGTTGAAGATATACAAATGGCGTCGATGACCATCCTTAAGAACATCTCGAAACAAAAGCTGAAAAATTCATTCGACATGCTTATTGAACGTGCTGTTAAATACTGTATCGATGTATAACCCATTTTTCAATATCATGTATTTCCCCATACCAAGTGGAATAATTTGATCCCACTCTGACGAACTGGTAGGAGATTAATATAATAAACACGTTACAATGCGCACTGCTAATTAGCCATCTCTCGCTTATAATAACAGCCCCACACTGGAATTCTGCGAAAACTCGAAAACCCCATGCTATATTTATGGATGCAGTCCATGGATAGTTTTCTATGCTTGTTTTGTGACCATTCACAATTTGAACAGTGGATTCACAACTTGTCGTGAACACGACCAAAAGAGACCAATTATGAACTTAAACATTTTCTCAAATATTTTTTGAAAAGATATTTGACGATGTTCAACGTGTAATGCACAAACTTATAATGTATTACGGCGCTTTCCAATATATAGTGCAAATAATTTGCACCGCCGTCAAATATTCAATAGATAACAGTGTCAATGATTTGACTGTCGATGCAATATTTTGCTAACAGCGATTTATGCTTTGATAGGTGTTATCAAAACGCTGCCGCGGCAAATTCTTAATGACACGTTGCTAAGTGCAGAAAGTCATTCTCATCAATGAAAACATATATTTGCTGACTAAAATGACATTTCAAGATCAAATTCATTATAAATTGCAAATATTTTCCGATCTTATTGGAGTTTTATAATCATCTAGACACACATCCAGACATTCGATCGTTTATTCGCTCACTCATTCGATTCAGAAAACATTTTTGACTATGAATTGCTATTTATACATTGAATTAAACGCGCACATGATAATAAAATGTTTGTTGTACTTGAAATTTCGAAATTTCTTTTTCAAACGCTTATGAAAAAATTTCACCTTTAGCTATTGGCATCCGTTACTAATTACCACAATTCAAATGTGCAATTGTTTGAAAATTCGGGTGTATATGCATTAGGTACCTAATGCCCGCTTGCTGCTACAACAAAACAAATGTTCTCAATTCGATTAATGATGAAATCAAAATGATGCAAAGAGAAAGCATAGAAATTACCGACACAAGCTCGGAGAGCTCAAGTACAACAACCAATATTAGTGAATTCAATGAAACTAACGTTAGTCATAGATTTTTATTATATGAAAAAGTAATTGGCCATAGAATAAAATCAAGTTTGTTATATACGTTTGAGGAAAAACAATTTTATAGATTCAATTCAAAGAACAAAAATGGTGATGCTTATCTGTGCGCGGAAAAAAACTGTAATATTCGAGTTCACATTAGACACGATAAAATGTGTATTCAACAACAAAAATATTTTCATCATGATCATGAACACAAAGAAAAGAAATATAAAGAATTGAAAGTGCTAAATAGGATAAAAATGCGATGTGCAGATTTGTCTACTTTGCTCAATGAACGCAAGCAGTCTGTTCGAGATATTTTTTATTCAGTTTTGGCAGATTTTCCGGATATTAAAATTGATTTTTATTCAGTAGAACGATCTTTACAACTTATACGAAATAGTTCTTTGCCAAAAAATCCATCTACTTGTGACGAAATATCCAAAATATTTGAAAGAGATGATATTTTGAAAATAATCGGTACATCAAAAACTGGACATAAATTTTATAACGGATGTATGGAGAACAAAGAATATGCTTTTTGCGTTTTTTTATCTGAAGCTTCGTTAAACGTTTTTAATGCTTACACCAAATTTGGTGACCGCATTGTCATTATGGATGGCACATTTGCTGTTGTTCCTGTTGGTGAATTCAATCAGTTATTAATTCTTTATGCTGTTTATTTAGAAAAGGTGAATTTGAATGTTTTTATCGTGACAATTTCGAAAAGATACAAAGACATATTTTTAGTTAAAAAATACCGTTAATTTTGCATTATTCTCGTGATAGGATTTTATTTAACCTTTATTACATTGAAAAAATTCAACTTAGTTTCATTTATTTGTCTTTTGATTAGATTTTTCCCATCGTGTTTGTTCTGACAATGAGGCAAATTATGGTGATCAACAAAACTTAACGCCCTCTACAAACGTAAATGTGAAGACCACATAACATCAATAGATACTGTTTTCCAACTTTCTTAGTGAAGACACACATCGATATGATATTACACGTACATTTGAGTGCGATTGTAGATGGCGTTGAACTTGTGTGTGATTTAGTTTCACAATTGAAATTATATGTTAATTTGCCTCATTGGTTCTGATGAATAGACGAACACAAATATGTTATGAAGCAGTTTTTGAATTCATAAGTTCAAAAATTTTTGATTTAAATTCAATAAAACTGTTCGTTACTGACTGGGAAATTGCAATGAGAGGCGCACTTAAAAAAAAATACCCTTTGGCTAAATTGAAAGGATGTCTCTTCCATTTAACGCAAGCATATAGAAGAAATGCGGTTAAAATTCCCGGCCTAATCGAATTTTTGAAAACCAACAATTTGGGTGAACAAATTTATTATAAACTTATGTACTTGGCACATTTACCACCAGCGGATATTGTACCGATATTTCAATCGCTGAAAAAAGTTGCGAAACAGATAAATAATGAGAAATTGAATAAACTTGTTTCGTACTTCAACCGACAATGGATCAAAAACGAAGGTCCCGAAAAAATTTCAGTATTCGGCAGTGAATTGCGTACTACTTCAGGTGCAGAGGGCTATAATCGTGCTCTTGGGGAATATTGCAAAAAAAAGGAAGCTTTATTTGGTTTTGCGCTTCCATTAAAAATCAAGAACATATGAAAACTACAGAATTTGGAACGTTTGCTGCCAGTAGTGGTTTGAATGGCCCACAACAAAAAAAATGTGACAAAGTAATTTTCATGTTTCTTATTTGATTTGGTGGTCGGTCATAATTCCGCCGGTCATAATATCGCCGACATTTCGGCCAGAATTTCGCCGAAAAGAAAAATAAAAACAGGCAAAATTGTGTCAAAAAAAAAAGGACACAATTGCGCCAGTTTTTGATTTTTCTTTTTTGCGAAATTATGTCCGGAACAACGGCGATATTATGTCCAATTTTAGAATTGAAAACAGCTTACGGCATTTTGCTGTACATAAACCGCGTTTTTTTTTGTGTGTGGCTATCAAAACACCACCTCCATGTACGTTCTTAAAAGTTTGATCTCTCACAGTAAGGATTGATCTATCACATCGAAACCCGTCATAATCATTTGGAAAAATTTCAACATTATTGATGGAGTTATCCAAATGAGTCTCACACAACAAATAAATTTCGTAATCATTCATCAGTATACTCGTATAAAATTCCAGAATCTCTGTTTTTAAACAATTAACATTACATGGTTGGTACATCTGGAATGGCATCATATTCGGGAAGAACTGAGTTGGATTCATAAATTAATGATACTGTACAGGATTCGTGAATGGATGATAATGAAAATGATTCCAAAAAGTATAACCATTTAAAGAAGTAAGAACAGTCTCTTGCATTTTTAGCGTCATTAAACTTTTAAAATATTTGATGATGTTCTCCACTTTTTCTGCTGGAATTCCTTGTAATTTATCATTTCCACATCATGTCCTTTTAAAACAACACATGGAGTCTCCATTTTTTTGTTTGCGCTTGCAAAAAAGTTGAGATAACGCCAAGCTGTTCAAAGTAGCAGTGACCAAAATTGACTTTTTTGGATTTTCATTCTGATTTGGATACGGTTTAAACGATGCAGCTGCACTTAAACTGCGACGACATGTACCATAAGGACGAACATTTGATTCGTTTGTTGATGAAACAGAACGTCGTGTTTTCTGCTCTTGAATGCGCTCGAACGGCGTGGTTCAGTCGATGCCTACCTCATTTACTTGAAATTGGTTCGAAAAATTTA